>SJXQ01012357.1:607264-631558 GCA_006408695.1 Aepyceros melampus
ATAATGATGTGTCAATGTAGGTTCATTCATTCTAACAAAGGTACCACTCTGGTGTGGAATATTGATAGGGAGGTGATACGTGGGGGGGGGGGGGGGGGGGTTAGTGGGTCATTTGGCTTATGGTGAGCCAGGGGAGCGCACGTGCTCAGTGAGGGGAGTGAGCTCCAGTGACGGGCCCCTAACAGCTGGCTTCCTTTGTGTTCTCCCCACCCGCTGCAGGAGTATCTGAAGGGCCTGTGCAACCCGGAGCTATGGAAGGAGGTCCGCTACCCGGCGGCTCTGCACTGCGCCTTCCTCGGGGCCCAGGGCCTCTTCCTGGACTGCCTGTGCTGGAGCACCCTGGCCTACTTGGTGCCCGGCCCCCCGGGCTCCCTCATGGTGGGTGGGTGACCGAGTCTTTCGTCATGACCCAGAACTGGCTGGAGGAGCTGGTGGGGCGGCTGCGCTGGGGCCCGGCCCCTCTGCTCACTCCCCGCGGCATCTGGGAAGCCGAGGTGACCCGGGCCTTCGGGGCCCTGGTCTGGATCCGTGGTGACCAGTATGCTGGGGACCTGCTGCAGCTGCCCCCGGCGGTCCAGGAGCTGCTGCTGAGCCTGGTGCGGGATGCTGCTGGCAAGGAGGACATCATCCAGTGGCTCAGCCGCATCGGCACCTCCGACTCCCGCTCAGACCCTGAGCTCCTGATCTGTCCAACCCACCAGCAAAAGGAAGGTCCAGCCGTGGTGGCCGTGGGAGACGGTCCTGGCCCCTTTGTGGAGATGGGGAGCCCCGAAAATTCAAAGAGATTAACCAGCCTGGGAGCCACAGGGGCCCTAATCTCGGGTACCCCAGGCCCAAGCACCCAGCAGGAGACAGCAAACCAGCTGGTCCGGTAAGTTCTGGAGAATCCGTTTGGCTTCTCTCCTGTTTCTGCGCCCCAACCCCAGGGAAAGAGTTTGGGACCTAACTCACCTTCCCACCTTTCCAATAAACTCGGTTTCCTCCAGGGTCACTTCCAACAACCAAGGTGGTGTGGACTGTGCTCGCGAGGAAGGGTCAGTGCAAGCCAGCAGCAGCCAGGACCCCGTGGATCACACCCAAGCCTCGTCCCAGCAGAGGCAGGTCCGGAGAGGGGAAGACAAGCTCCCGCTCCAGCCTCCAGTATCAGCCCTGAGTGTGTGCTCACCCTGGAAGGCCTGGACCCCAGGGCCAACCTTTGCACCCATGTGGCCAGGGGCTATTGCTGCTACCTTCTGGAGGATCAATGAACTGCATTCTCTTCACCTGGCCTGGCTCCTGTCCCAGGCATGCTTCAGTTTCCCTTTCTGGCAGAGGCCACTGGGCCCCATTCAGTTCAAGCTGCCAGGGCAGAATCCTTTGCCCTTAAATCTGGGATGGAAACAGAAGGAGCTGGTTCCCCTGCCCAGTGTGAAAGCCCAGACTGTACACCAGATGGCGGGCCAGGAGGAGAGGCAGCCCTACAGAACTGCCCAAGACCAGAGACCCCCAAAAAAGTCGTGAGTTTACTGGTGGTCTCAGGAGGCTCAGGGGTAAAAGATAAGTCTATCCCAGGACTTCCACAGATAGGGCCACCTTTGACCTCTACACCACAGCTCCAAGCCAGAAGTGAGCTGGGGGATCAAGGAAGTGTGCCATGGGATTGTAAGGGGCCAGAAGAGGGGCCCGATCCAGCGCCGCCCACTGGGCACGGGGTGCCTGCTGCTCAAGGGGGGCTGACAGCTCCGTCGGGACCTGACTCGAAGACAGTGCCTGAAACTCTCAAAGTGCCCATGGCTGCCGCAATGCCCACAGCTCAAACCCCACCCACAAGTCCAGTGCTGCCTGCAGCCCCCAAAGTGCCTGAAACCCAGATGATGGTGGCAGCCCATGAAGAACGTGCAGCCTCCGAAGTGCCTTCAGTTCCAACAAAGCCAGCACCTCAAGTGGTGCCCACAGCACAAAAGGCCGCAGCTCCGCATACTCCCGCAGCTCAGAAAAGGCAGGCAGCCAAAACATCGCCTGCAGGTCCCCAGACACCCAGAGCCCAGCCTGGGCCTGCCCCTAAAACCGGACCTACAGCTCCCAAAGTCCCTGCTGCCCCCCAAACTTCCAGAACTCCGAAAACGCCGGCGGCTCAGAAGGTGCCCGCAGGTCCAGGGTCCACCCTGGATGCAGGCAAACTCGTGAGTGAGGGCCAGCCTCTGTCAAGGGGCAGTGCCTCCTTCCTGAAGGGCCAGGGGCAGCCTGGAAGTCAGGGCCCACAGGGCAGCAGCACCTTGGCTCCCGGTGGCAAGCGCCAGCCTCAGGTGGAGGGGCTCCTGGGGGCTGGGGAGGGGACCCCAAGGCAGCCGACTCGCCACCCACAGGCAAGCATCAGAATCCTTTGCCCTTAAATCTGGGATGGAAACAGAAGGAGCTGGTTCCCCTGCCCAGTGTGGAAAGCCCAGACTGTACACCAGATGGCGGGCCAGGAGGAGAGGCAGCCCTACAGAACTGCCCAAGACCAGAGACCCCCAAAAAAGTCGTGAGTTTACTGGTGGTCTCAGGAGGCTCAGGGGTAAAAGATAAGTCTATCCCAGGACTTCCACAGATAGGGCCACCTTTGACCTCTACACCACAGCTCCAAGCCAGAAGTGAGCTGGGGGATCAAGGAAGTGTGCCATGGGATTGTAAGGGGCCAGAAGAGGGGCCCGATCCAGCGCCGCCCACTGGGCACGGGGTGCCTGCTGCTCAAGGGGGGCTGACAGCTCCGTCGGGACCTGACTCGAAGACAGTGCCTGAAACTCTCAAAGTGCCCATGGCTGCCGCAATGCCCACAGCTCAAACCCCACCCACAAGTCCAGTGCTGCCTGCAGCCCCCAAAGTGCCTGAAACCCAGATGATGGTGGCAGCCCATGAAGAACGTGCAGCCTCCGAAGTGCCTTCAGTTCCAACAAAGCCAGCACCTCAAGTGGTGCCCACAGCACAAAAGGCCGCAGCTCCGCATACTCCCGCAGCTCAGAAAAGGCAGGCAGCCAAAACATCGCCTGCAGGTCCCCAGACACCCAGAGCCCAGCCTGGGCCTGCCCCTAAAACCGGACCTACAGCTCCCAAAGTCCCTGCTGCCCCCCAAACTTCCAGAACTCCGAAAACGCCGGCGGCTCAGAAGGTGCCCGCAGGTCCAGGGTCCACCCTGGATGCAGGCAAACTCGTGAGTGAGGGCCAGCCTCTGTCAAGGGGCAGTGCCTCCTTCCTGAAGGGCCAGGGGCAGCCTGGAAGTCAGGGCCCACAGGGCAGCAGCACCTTGGCTCCCGGTGGCAAGCGCCAGCCTCAGGTGGAGGGGCTCCTGGGGGCTGGGGAGGGGACCCCAAGGCAGCCGACTCGCCACCCACAGGCAAGCAACACAGTGACCAGCTTCCAGCGGTACCACGAGGCCCTGAATACACCCTTTGAGCTGGACCTGTCAGAAGAACCCGGGAACCCGGAGTTGCGGCGGGTGGTCATTGATGGCAGCAGCGTGGCCATGGTGTGAGTAGCCGTGGGCCTGGGGTGGACTGGGACTGCCGGGGAGCTTGGGCACGGCGTCCCCGGGGCTTCCTTTCTCCATCTCTGTATATGGGTGCCATGGGGTTCAAGTGGGGGAAAGAGAGGAGGGACAGGCACCTATTGAGCAGCTACTGCGTGCTGGGCGATGCTCGCGGAATCACCATAGCAGCCTTCCCAGGGGGATTTCTGTTCTCCTCCCTTGATAGAGGCAGAAACAGGCTCAGAGGAGTGATGGATCTTGCCCAAGCTCCCAGAGCCAGTAAGGGACCCCGCCAGCCTTTGGGTTCAGCTCTGCCCAGGCCCAAAATCTTTCCCTTTCAGCCTGCCTCACATATGTTTTCAAATGTCCACCCAGCCCTTAAGGCCCAGCACCGATCTCAGTGAGGATTTTCCTCACCGTGCCAACCTGTAGCGATCAGCTCCCTGCACAGCACTTCCTGCTGTATATATATGTCAGCATAAGTACGTGCAAGGTGTCTTCATTTGCCTGCATCGTGGAATCTGTGCTGAGAACATTGCCAGCACACGGTCGTGGTCAGCAAATGTTTGTTTGCTTCCAGTCCTAAACTGAGCTCTTTGGTTGTAGAAGTTGCCCTCTTCCTTTTGCCATGGAGGCCCCTACACAAACACACACACACACACAAACACACACACACACACGCACACACAGAGCAGGTGAGTGGACCCGGTAGGTGCTCACTATTTGATGAGGGAGGGAAGGGAGAAGGCACAGTTTGTGCTGATGCTGGTGCCCTGGCATTTCTGATGCCCTGTGCTGTCCCAGGCTGGTTCTGAGGGAGGGGTGGAGAGGCAGGGCCATTCCTAGGGCAGAAAATTGCTCCCTCACTGGTACCCCTAACCCCTAACCCCACCTCCAGGCACGGTCTCCAGCACTTCTTCTCCTGCCGGGGCATTGCCATGGCGGTGCAGTATTTCTGGAACCGGGGACACCGAGAGGTCACGGTGTTTATACCCACCTGGCAGCTGAAGAAGAACCGGAGGGTGAGAGGTGAGCTGTGTGTGCCCTGCCCCCCAGCCCCTCCAGTGTCACCACGCCTTCCTTTTCCTTGTCTTTCTATTCCCATCATAGCCTTTTCCTGTTAGCGCTTCCTCTGACCATCACTGTCTTCTGCCTTTCATTTCCAGAGAGCCACTTTCTGACAAAGCTACACTCCCTCAAGATGCTTTCAATCACCCCCTCCCAGCTTGAGAACGGCAAGAAGATCACCACCTACGACTACAGGTGTGTGGCTTTGCAGGCCTTCTCTTGTGGGGCCCCAGGCTTGGGCTGCACTGATGTGTGAGGCAGAGTCTTGCTTCATAGGCTCTGGGGAGATGGAGGCGAACATGTCAGAGGGTCTTGTCAGAGAGGAAGTGTGGTGCCTTGGCCCTCTGTAGGCAGAGGGAGGAACACAGAGGAAAGGGCTCCAAGATGGTTCTATTCAAGCCCAGGGACTGTTCCTGAATTTGGGACTCTGCAATCCCATTTCTCTGAGTTAATAGGCTTTCCTCCCCCATCAACTATGGGCTGAAACCCTCTACTGTCTTTGGATGGGACTAGTCCATCCTGATGACTCCTGGTGCTTCAAGCAAGCTGCTTCCCCCTGAAGCTGATTTGGGTGCCAGTTTGGGCTGAAGCTCAGGTTTTCTCAAGGAATTGCTGCAGTCTTTTCCTCCCACTGCCATGTCTCTGGGAGGAAGTGTGTATGTAGCTGGAGCCCTGGCTCTGAAAATGGAGTCCGACTGCCCCTGCCTCCTAGCTAAAGGCTGAGTGACTCCCTGTTTGTCAATCCTCAGCACACACTCAGTGTGATTGCTGGTCCAATGTGCACAGGGGATGCTGTGATGCTGCCTCTGCTGGGGGCAGAGAAGGCCCTCCGAGCTCATGGCCCTGGGCTGGAGTCAATGCCTAGCAGGCACAGGTCTTGGCTTCACTTAGACACCTCCTATGCCAGGCAGGGAGAAGTTTGGTTCCTCCCTAAGACATGGTATCCACTCAGCCTTCAGGTCTGAGTGGGGCAGCTCAAGCATCCTTCCTTCAATAGCATAGACCCTAAGCATGCAGCTTAGACCCTGCATAAGGTCTTTAAAGTGAAAGTGAAATCGCTCAGTCGTGCCCAACTCTTTGGGACCCCATGGACAGTAGCCTGCACCAAGCTTCTCCATCCATGGGATTTTCCAGGCAAGAGTACTGGCGTGGGTTGCCATTTCCTTCTCCAGGGGATCTTCCTGACCCAGGGATCGAACCCAGGTCTCCCGCATTGTAGACAGACGCTTTACCGTCTGAGCCACCAGGGAAGACTCTAAAGTGTTAGCTTAGCTGCTCAGTTTTGTCTGACTCTGTGTGATCCCATGGTCTGTCCATGGGGTAAGAATTCTGGAGTGGGTAGCTATCCCTTCTCCAGGGGATCTTCCCAACCCAGGGGTTGAACCCAGGTCTCCTGCATTGCACAATGATTCTAGTGCCTTTTAATTCAGGCCTGGGTTTGAGGGAAGACGGCTTTTCTGTGGGGCTTCCCAGGTGGCGCTAGTGGTAAAGAACCTGCCTGCCAATGCAGGAGACTTCAGAGACACGGGTTTGATCCCTGGGTCGGGAAGATCCCCTGGAGGAGAGCATGGCAATCCATTCCCAGTATTCTTGCCTGGGAGATCCCATGGACAGAGGAACCTGGCTGGCCCCAGTCCATAGGGTTGCACAGTATCAGACAAGACAAGCGACTTAGCGCCTGCAGAAGGGCCCTCTGCTGGGAACTTGTGGAATTGCATGATCGGGGCTGCTGGAATTGCTCACTGCCGCAAATGCTGAGAAGTAGGTAGCCTTTGCTTTCTTTCCTGGTCACAGCCCTCTTTCAAGGAGAAGTGATCCTTGGAAAATGGATTTGTTTACTCAGGTAGGTGTGTGGCTTGGCATGTACATGAATGTTGTCAATTGGTGAAGAATATTCATGGAGTATTGGATATTAATATCTGCTGTGTAGCAGGCACTGAGCTAGACACTTAAGTGTATTGTCTCATTCAGTTGAATTCTCACGGCAATCAAGGGTAGGTATCTTATGTTTGATCGACAGGTATGGAAACCGAAGCAATAAAGAGGTATGTGTGGATGTGGATAGGGCGTGGGTTTCTGTGTGTGTGTCTCAGCATGTGTATATGAATGCCTATGTGTAAAATAGGGGTCTTTGTTTGCATAGACAGTTGGGGGATGTGCATCTCAGGTTGCCTTTCCGGGGGCTCATGCTCCTCCAGCTAGCTGCATAGATGAGGATGGGCTCTCAAGCCCTGGCTCCCTGACTATCAAGGACAGTGTTTTTGTCCTACACTTCTCAACAGGAAGCTACAAGTTCAGTTTCTCAGAGGACTGGGGAGGTGAGAGGCTGGGTACTGGGTCCATAGTGACCCCCCCTCTCCCCGCAGGTCATGGTCAAGCTGGCGGAAGAGACGGATGGCATCATTGTCACCAATGAGCAGCTCCACGTCCTGATGAATAATTCCAAGAAACTGATGGTCAAAGATCGGTGAGGCGGCTTCCATGGGACTGGGCTGTTCCTCCCCTGTGGGTGCCAGACAGCCCCTGGCAGGGGAGGGTTGGAGGCAAGGAGAGGGGCCTTGGAGCAGTGCTCACCAGCACCTGCTGGGAGGATGTATTGGTCTCAGCCCCAGCTGCCAACAGGGTGTGGATGGGTCAGTGGCTCCGTAGTGACCTTTACTCCTCTGTCCCGGGCCCAGCCTGCTGCCCTTCACCTTTGCGGGGAATCTCTTCATGGTGCCCGATGACCCGCTGGGCCGTGATGGCCCCACCTTGGATGAGTTTCTGAAGAAGCCAAACAGGTAATGGGCTGGACCTCCCCAACCCCCTGCCACCTCCCAGCTCCTCCTGGGACTGACCGGAAGCTTCCCCTTGGTGCTAGCCAACATTTGTTTAGTGCTTAATAGTGACCAGAGTGATTTGACTTTTTCAGGTCTTTGTACTTCCACCCACATCTGCATATCCATAAACTAATTACAGTATGGTTTTACAGTTTCACAATCTTGCATGCATGCTTTAGTACTGTACGTATCCTTCCACAGCTGGCATCTGTCCCCATGTTTGATTGTTTTTCCCAGGTGCGCGCCATGTTAGTTCCTGCGGCTGGCTTTAACGTCCATTCCCTATTCCATTGCATGAGTGCCCGACAGGTTTACGGGGTTGATGGGAGGCCGTTTGACAGTTTCCGTGTTATGCTGTGGGCACCCGAGCTGCGGTGAACCACCTCATTCTTGTTTCATTGCGTGCAGGGGGTGCTATGTCTGGAGTATATGCCAAGAGGAATTTTTTCCACGTGTCTTTCCCCCTTTGACCCTCACAGCTTAAGTTAGACACATGTGACCACTATCCTTGTTTTACAGATGAGGGATCTGAGACTCAAGTACTTTCCCCAGGTCACTGTGCTGGTGCCGGAGAACTGATTTGCAGTAACTCAGTTCCTCTGGCTTCCACCCACTCGGAGCCTCCCAGTTCCCTGGGCCTAGCAGGGGACTGTGGTTAGAACCTTCTGGGCAGGGCACTGCTTCCTGGGTCAGGTCCCCAGTCCCGTGTCCCCATTTTGAAGAAAAGTGCTGTGGCTGAGGTCTGTGTGCTGTGCCTCCTAAGCCCCTTGTCAGGCCTCCTTCCCTCTCTTGAGCTCCCCTGGCTTGCTCACCCTAGAGTCTTGTTGGAAGGACCAATCATCTAATTCTTATCAAACCATTGGCTTAAAACTGCTAGGAAATGTCACTTGGTCAGTGAGGATTTGATTAAATAAGCCTTCAAAGCCCAGATGAATATCTGGCGTTGTGGTTTAGTGGATGCTGGGGCTGGAGGGATTATCTGTGGGCAGGTCGTGCTGTGTGGGAGGCTGGCCTGGCCTCAGGGTCACCCAGCCATTTGGTTTCGCCTCAGGTGGCCTCTCAGGCAGGCTGACCCCACCTCCTGCATCAAACCCTTCTGTTCTGCTGTCTTGGTGTAGGTTGGACACCGACATTGGCAACTTCCTGAAGGTGTGGAAGACCCTTCCTCCCAGCTCGGCCAGCATCTCTGAGCTGAGGGACGACACGGACCCTGGCCCCCCGGAGAGTCTGCAGAATGTGGAAGAAGTCAGGGAGGAGCAGGAGGAGGAGGAGAGACAGGACGAGGAGCAGAGAGAGGAACAGGAGATGCAGAACCCGGCTGAGGAGGAGGAGGAGGACCTGGACTCTTCGCTGATGTCCGTGTTCAGGGCTGAGTGCCCCTCCCTCTCAGAGGAAATCCTCCGGTGCCTCAGCCTCCACGACCCCCAGGACGAGGCCCTGGACATCGATCTCCAGCCGGCGGTGGCCTCTCCCTCGCTGGGCATCCCCTGGGATGGAAAGGCTCCCTGCCAGCAGGTCCTTGCCCAGCTGGCCCAGCTGACCATCCCCAGCAATTTCACCGCCCTCTCCTTCTTTATGGGGTTCACAGACTCCACCGGGACGTCATCCCCGACTACGAAGCCCTTGTGGCGCCCTTGCACAGCCTGCTCAAGCAGAAGCCGGACTGGCGGTGGGAGCTGGACCATGAGAAGGCCTTCCTGGCCCTGAAGCGGGCCCTGGTGTCTGCCCTCTGCCTGTCGGTCCCCAACCCCCAGCTGCCCTTCCACCTGGAGGTGACGGTGAGCCAAGTGGCTCTGACGGCCGTTGTGTACCAGGAGCACTCGGGGAGGAAGCACCCGGTAGCCTATACCTCGAAACCCCTCCTCCCCGACGAGGACAGCGAGGGCCCGCAGTCAGGGGGGGACAGCCCGTACGCTGTGGCCTGGGCCCTCAAGCACTTCTCCCGCTACATTGGGGACAGCCCCGTGGTCCTGGACCTTTTCTACGCCTCCCGGACCTCTGTGGACCCTGAGGCGTGGGACGGCCGCAGGGTTGCCAAAGCGTGGTTGATCAGATGGGCCCTCCTGGTACAGGACAAGGGCAAGAGAGCGCTGGAACTGGCCCTGCTGCAGGGCCTGCTGGGGAAGAACCGGCTGCTGACTCCCACAGCTTGCATGCCTCGGCTTTTCCAGGTTCTGCCTCCTTTTTCCGACCTGTCCACTTTTGTCTGCATCCACATGTCGGGGTACTGCTTTTATCGGGAGGACGAGTGGTGTGCCGGCTTCGGTCTCTATGTGCTGTCTCCCACCAGCGCCCCTGTCTCCCTCTCCTTCTCCTGCTCCCCTTACACCCCGACCTATGCTCACCTGGCGGCCGTGGCCTGTGGCCTGGAGCGCTTTGGCCAGTCCCACATGCCCATTGTCTTCCTCACGCACTGCAACTGGATCTTCAGCCTCCTCTGGGAGCTCCTGCCCCTTTGGAGGGCTCGGGGCTTCCTCTCCTCCGACGGGACCCCACTACCTCACCCAAGCCTGCTCTCCTACATCATAGACCTCACCTCTGGCCTCTCATCCCTCCCGTTCATCTATCGAACCTCCTACCGGGGCTCCCTGTTTGCTGTGACGGTGGACACCCTACCAAGGAGGGTGCCCAGGGGGCCGATCAGTGTTGGAATTTGCCAAGCGACGTGCCGGCCCCCGTGGTGACTCCCCGTACCGTGTGCAAGAGGCCTGACTTGCTGGCGTTGCAGCGGAGCGACAGCACCCTGGCCGATACCATGGCCAAGCTGCAGGCTGGGCAGAAGGTATCCAACTCCTCACCCTTCAGTTCTGCCTTTAGCTCCCTCAGCCTCGACAAGGAGAGTGGCCTGCTCATGTTCAAGGGAGACAAGAGGTCCAGGGTCTGGGTGGTCCCGCGGCAGCTCCGGCGGGACCTGATTTTCGCTGTGCACGATGGCCCCATGGGGGCCCACCAGAGGCCCGAGGAGACCTACAGGAGGCTGCGCTTGCTGGGGTGGTGGCCAGGGATGCAGGAGCACGTGAGACATTACTGCAGGAGCTGCTTGTTCTGCATCCCCCGGAACCTCCTGGGCAGTGAGGTGAAGGTCATTGAGTCTCTGTGGCCCCTCAGGTCCACCGCCCCCTGGTCCAACCTGCAGATTGAGGTGGTGGGCCCGGTCACCGTCAGCGAGGAGGGCCACAAGCACGTGCTGATCGTGGCCGACCCCAACACCAGGTGGGTGGAGGCCTTCCCGCTGAAGCCGTACACGCACACGGCTGTGGCCCAGCTGCTGCTTCAGCATGTGTTCGCCAGGTGGGGCATTCCCGTGAGGCTGGAGGCTGCCCAGGGCCCCCAGTTTGCCCGCCACGTCCTGGTGAGCTGTGGGCTGGCCCTGGGAGTTCATGTGGCCTCCCCGAGCAGGGACCTCCAGTTCCCCTGCCTGACGAGCTCCGGGGCCTACTGGGAATTCAAGCGGGCCCTCAAGGAGTTCATCTTCTTACATGGCAAGAAGTGGGCGGCTTCCCTGCCCTTGCTGCACCTGGCCTTCAGGGCCTCCTCCAGCCAGGCCTCGCCCTTCCGTATCCTGACAGGGGCCGAGGAGAGGCTGACCGAGCCCCTGTGGTGGGAGATGAGCAGCGCGAACATTGAAGGGCTCAAGTGGATTTATTCCTGCTACAGCTCACGAGGGAGCTGCTGGAGCTCCACTGGAGGCTGGCCGAGAAGACAAGCGAAAAGGCCGAGAATAGGCGCTTCAAGCGTGAGAGGCAGGAGAAGGAGTGGAACGTGGGGGACCAGGTCCTTGTGCTGTCCCTCCCCAGGAATGGCAGCAGTGCCAAGTGGGTGGGTCCCTTCTATATCGGGGACCGGCTAAGCCCGTCCCTCTACAGGGTCTGGGGCTTCCCCACCCCGGAGAAGCTTGGGTGCATCTATCCCAGCAGTCTGATGAAGCCCTTTGCCAAGAGCGTCACCCCGCTGTCCTTCAAGGTCTTGGAGCAGTGAGCTGGAGCAGTGGGGGAGCCCCCCCCAGGGTCCTGGGCTGCTGCTGCTAGGTCTCCCCCTGCCCCAGGCATGCTCTCACAGCCTCCCCATCCCTACCCCCGGGACTCTTCACTGTGCCTTTTGTAGAGAAGTTACTTCACAAAGCTTTGCTGAACTGCCTTGAACTGGGGACTAGCGTCCCTATGAAACATCCCCAGTATGGGGTACTGGGATGATCTGCTGAAGGCTGTCAGATGTTGGCCTCTGGCAATTCTACCCCGGGGAGCAGAGAGTTCCTTTCCTGAGGTAGGCCAAGTTCAGTGTCTCTCCCTGAGTGAGAATGTACATGTACACACGCACAGGTCAGAATCTTACTCCTGGCTGTCCTTACCATGAAATGGTGTGGCTCTGGACCTCAGAATCGAAACCACATTCCCCGTCAAACAGAAACCCCAGATACGGGCTCCTCCCCCGTCTGTCCATTTGGGGAACCTTTGCCCTTGAAGCTGTAACAGCTGAGACAAATCCATACAGGCTAAGGAGAGGCACCCATCCTCGGTCTCATGGATCGCTTTCTCAGGCCAGGCTAGGCCTGGCCATCGATCAAGGAAGGCCTGGCAGTCCTGGGCCCTGAGGCTTAGAGCTGGGGTGGGAGGATGGCCAGCCAGGTGGGCTCGTCCTGCCTGTCGGCTCTGGAAGGGCAGGGGGAGAGAGTCAGCCTACCTCATTTGACTCCAGCCAATGGAGACACTCCCTGACCCTGTCTTTAAGGACATGGACCTACAGGAGTCAAGGATCTCGATGCCAAGCGTGGCATCTTTACCTGAAGAGCTGCTTTGACTAGACCAAGGGGCCCAGGCCTCTGTTTCGGGTTGGCGGGGGGTCACTGAAATGAGCAGTCTGGCACAGTGTGGTGCTGGCGTGGCTCTTCATTCCAGCCCCACCCCGAAACCCACAGCCTCCTCCTCCCAGCGCCCCTGTGCGCTGCACCCCAGACCTACAGAGCGTGGCTGCTTCGTCTGGGTTCTCTCATCCCGCCCCAGTCCCCTCGGTTTGCCTTCTGTGTAGAGACAATCCTGGCCCTCCCCTGGCACCCCCAGCCACTCTTTGCAAAGATCAGTCAGCGCGTTTCCCACAGGTGTATGCCTTCACTCACCCTCTGAATTGCTGCTGCCACCAACAGAGAGGGTTCGAGGTGGAGGCCAGCACTGTCACTCTGGCTGAGGCTCTATGTCGTTTAACTTCTCCGAAGCTGAGCCGGTCTCCTTACCTAGCTCATGTTGCCCAAACACTTGATATCACTAGAGCCAGAGTAGAACTTGCCATCAAGTCCAATTTGCTTGTTTTACAGCCAAAGGAAGGGGCCCAGAAAGGGGAAATGACTTGCCCAAAGTCAAACAGAGTTGGTGGCTGAGCTGGGACAGGATTAAGCTTCTTAGTTCTCTGTTGTAGATGGGAGTTCAAGTGAGAGAAGCTCTTAAAATCCTGTACCCATCTTCCTTCCAACTCCCCATCTCCCAAATCTTGTAGACAAACTACTTAGGTGTTGCCCTTAAACCATTTCTAGCTGTTAATTCTGTCCAGGAAAGAACGATTGGGTGACAGCTGAGACACTGAGAGGTGAGCCATGGGGTTCTTAGCAGATACCTCTTTCCCCCTCCTCCTCCCACTGCATGTCCCTCTCTTCCCTCCCTCGACCTCCCTCTGATGGTCTGTTCAACCTCTTCTCCCTTCCCAGTGCTGTACCCATTCCCCCGTTAACCACATTTATACTACTATACCTGTTTGTGACCTTTTTTTTTTTCCATTTGATTTGTCAATAAATGGATCAAAATGGAGCTAATGTTCAAGTTTTTTGTTAGTTTGTTTTAACTTTAGACTCAATTATGGGCTTTCTGGTGGCTCAGATGGTAAAGAATCCACTTGCAGTGCAGGAGACCTGGGTGGAGAAGAACCCCTGGAGAAGGAAATGGCAACCCACTCCAGTGTTCTTGCCTGGAAAATTCCACGGACAGAGGAGCCTAGCGGGCTACAGTCCATGGAGTCACCAAGAGTCAGACACAACTGAACAGGTGGGAATGAAGATGAATGAAGGCATCCATGCTGAACCAACTTGGCTGTGTCGGAAACACAATAGAACTAGGTTTGAATACTGACTCCATGGCTGCGACCTATGTGGTCCTCTCCTGAAGTCTTGGTCTCCCTATCTGTCTAGTGCAGGCTAACAATTCCTAAATTTCGGATGGTGCAAGGATCTTATGAAATAATCCATGCAATGAGGCTCCTGTGGTGCAGGGTATAGAGTAAGCCTTCATCACCCGGATGGACTGCATGTTTGCGTCCCCTTAGGTTTATAAGTTGAAATCTCAACCCTTAGTGGGATGAGATTAAGGTGTGGGGCTTTGAGGAGGTAATAAGGTTTAGATAAAGTAATGAGGGTGGAGCCCCCAAGATGAGATTAGTGTCCTTGTAAGAAGAGAGAGAAATTGGAGCTCCTCTCTCCACCACTTGAGGATACAATGAACAGATGGTCATCTGCAAGTGAGGAAGTGGGCTCATATTATACCCTGATTTGCCAGCCCCTTGATCTTGAACGTCCAGCTTCCAGAGCTGTGAAAACTGAATTTCTGCTGTTTTTGTTATAGCAGCCACAACAGACAAAGGCAGATTCTTGTAAATTGTTCATCAGCGAAGAAGAGAACTCTCACCAACAGGAGGCTCATAAGCCAATGTGTGTAAAACAGGATATTGCTTACAGTTCTCTTGAGTAGAAAGTAGTGATTTTGCCAAGCCCCTCCTGGATCAACTTCCTCTTAGGAGTTATGAACCTTTCACTTACTGCCCTGTCCTAAGTGCATATGCATTATTTTCAGTGAAGGGGGTCAAGGAAAACAAGACCTCTCTGGATCACGTGCGAGAGAGGCTTCAGGCTCCCGTGCAGTGGGCTCCCACGCCATGCTCCTTCCCCTACCACTCTGCACTGTATTTGCTTGTTGAAATGCCTCCCTCACCTGGCTGGTGTAAGTATGGCATCCAGCTCATATGTCTCTTCTTCCTGTCCTAGAACGCTGGCTGGTATTGCCCCTCAGGCTCAGAGACCTTCCTAACCCTGGCCAAGCCTCCGCACTTCAGGTGTCTACTTCTTGCTGCTCTTCTCACCTGTCCATTCAGCACTGGTCGGGGGATGGAGGGGCCGGAAGGAACTCTGCTTCCCGAGGACTCCCCGGCTCATGTGGTCACGGTCACTAAGCGTTTATAGAGCATCTATTGTGTGCCAGGCCCTGTCTAGTGTGGAGTGGGTGGAGGTAAGGGGAGTGGCATGGTCTCTGCCCCTTTGGGGCCCACTGCCAGGTGAGGGAGGCAGAGTGGTAAGGGAAGGAGCATGGCATAGGAGCCCACAGCACAGGAGCCTGAAGCCTCTCTCGCACGTGATCCAGAGAGGTCTTGTTTTCCTTGACCCCCTTCACTGAAAATAATGCATATGCTCTTAGGACAGGGCAGTAAGTGAAACTTCCTAAGAGGAAGTTGATTCAGGAAGGGCTTGGCAAAATCACTACTTTCTACTCAAGAGAATTGTAAGCAATACTACTGTTTTACACACATTGGCTTATGAACCTCCTGATGGTGAGATTTCTCTTCTTTGCTGTTGAACAATTTACAAGAATCTGATTTGAGACTCCCCCTATTTTTAGAGGGGCAAATAAAGAAGATGGTTCCATAGTTGAGCACTGTGGGCGCTGCAAACCACTAGTCACTGGTTCTCTCCTTATACCATCACAGTTTCCTTTTCTCATTTTGGGCACTGGCAGCTGAGTTTCCCAAGTCTCAACCAGAGAAATTACAAAGTCATCAGACAGTCTCAGACATAAACAAAATACAGAGAAGATTCTACACTGTATCTCATTCTCACATTAAAAAGTACTTAAATTACCAACATAACATTGTAAATCAACTAAACTCCAATAAAAAAAATTTTTTTAAGTACATAACTGTCTGGTGAGATGGGCACCCCCTAAGCCTTGCTATACCGTGTTTTCCTAAGGACTCTTTATGATAATCCTTGTGTTTCTGGGTAGACGTGAACACATCTGAAAGAAAGAAGCATTATAACAGGTAAATGGCTACAATAAAACAATACAAAAATCCTACACACTTTAAAAAGATTGTCCAAGAATCCTTGAGACATGCATCAGTTTTATCAGTTTTGACTTGTTTCTTAGTTCCTATGGTAGCAGTAACTTACATATATTAGATACTTGTGCTTTCCAATCCTGTGGGATAGATACAATGTTTCCTCTATTTTGTAGAGGAAGATAATAAGGCAAGCGGAGGTTGAATAATTTGCTGAAGGTCATGTGCAGCTACTGAGTGAGAGGCTCCAATACTCACCACCTTCAGCACCATATTTACTGTTTCTCACACAAGTATAATCACTTTGTTGCTTGAGTTACTTTCTCCCCACTAATCTATGGCCTCTCCATCTTTTGTTAATGTATTCTATTAATATATATTAGTACAATGTATATGAAGATTTCTCCATTTCAGTTTGGTCCAGATTAAGACAATTTATAAACTGAAACAGAGCTGGTCTACTTCAGTTGGGTCCAAGAACAATTCTCTTGGCCCTGATCAATTTTGACTCGAATGTCATGCCCTTACTTTCTGAGCTAGAATGAGAAAAAAGCTACTTTGAGTTGCTGTTTAGGCATTATACAGTATAACGACCCAGAGTCTGGACATTTGGATAAGGACTTGAATTTAGGATTCCTGCCCCAAATTACCACTGGCTTTCCTGGGACACCTTTGAAAATGACCATTTAGAGTTGAACCTGTATAAAGTTAGTGAGCTGCACCCCAATCACCTTATACGTAATACGCTCTTGCTAGCCTGTTCACATGTGAACTGAGTCAGAGCACCGCCCTTCTCCTTGCTCACTGCTTCCCTTTCCCTGCTCCTGGTTTCTGGGATCTCTAAGTAATAAAGTCTTTCAATTCTACTTCCTTTGTGGATTGTACTGTACCTTCAATCAAAACGACTGCAGGTAAAAAAAAAAAAAAACGACTGCAGGTAATTTTACTTCCCCAGCTGGGCAACCGAGGGAGTTACTTGGTGATCCCATGTGGTGGCTTGTGCCTCCTCATTTAGCAGACCATAATCTGCATGTCCTTAATGTAATACACCAGCTACATGTCCCCCAACACATAAGGGGTGCCATTTTCCCTCAGCTAATAAACGGTGCTATTTTGTAAGTTTCTAGACTCCTGTAGATGGTGAAAAATGAATCAAAGGAGATTGCAGTATCTGCATTGCAAAGGACCTAAAAAAAATTTCATTAAGGAATATGGATTTAATCCTAGACCCTCCTCCCTTCCCCCACAATCCCCTAAAGGGCTTTAAGGCAGTGAAGCTCTTTTAACTAGATCACTATGGCAACCCCAGTGTGAAGAACAGATTCACCAAAGGCCAAGGGGCCGGTTAGGAAGCTTTCATAGAACTCTATCTGCGATGTCGTAGTTTGAGCCAGGATGGGTGGGAAACAATGGATGGAACTGATGGATGTGAGTGACTGGATGGGGGTCGTGGGAGAGGGAGGCAGGATTGTGGCTGGTGTTTCCGTGGGGCAACAGAGATGGTCTATTTTTAGACACAGAGAATACAGGAGGAAACAGATTTAGGGATGAAAGACTAATTTTAGCAGGTTTACTTGGAGGTGGGATAGGCAACGTACAAGTCTGAGATTTAGGAGGGAGGTTCTGGACAGAGATTAAAGAATGTGGAAGTTGTCAGCGCACGGATGGAGACACGTGCTTTAAGAGTGCATCAGGACAAAAGGAATTCTAAGAACCTCAAGGGAAACTGACATTTAGGAGGTGGGCCGGGGTACAGGAGCCTGAAAAAGGCTTCAGCAGAGAGTTGGAGGGAGAGCCTAGAGCGTGTACAGTCAGGGAAGTGGGGGCAGGGAGTGCTTCTAGAAGGAGGGGGTGGCCAACAGGGTCAAATGTTAGGGAGAGCCTGAGTGACAGAGGACTAGACGATAGTGACATTAGTGATGCAGGAGTCCTGCGTGACCAGCTGAGGGCAGTTCAGATAGAGTAGCAGAGGCCACAGTTGACTTAAGGCGTGAGCAACCTGTGCACATAGATATCTGGCTCTAAACGGGAGGAGAGGTGAAGCTCACTAGCATATAAAGCTGAAGGTAACTACATGTCTACCACCGTTTCCACATCCATCTCTTTCTGTTTTAGATTTAAGAGACCTGAATCTATTTAACAGCTAAACAGAAGGAGGGTGTGGGGAGGGAGACATCGAACCTACAGGAGGGAGGAGAGGAAAAGAAAAGGCTATGTTTGCAGGAAACAGAATCCACGACTGGTGGATGAAGATAGCCGCCTTGACAGAGAGAAGGACACAACTTCTACTGAGCCAGATAGGAAGAAGAGATGAGGAGGACGGTGAGTTTCCGGATATGCTGGTGGAAGGGTCTCTCCTGGGGTTTCTGCTTTCTCAGTGAAGCAGAGTGAAGAGTCTGCTGCAGGCGGTGGGGCCAGAGTTCGAAGAGTAAGAGGTTTAAGGAGAGAACAGAAGTCTTCAGCTGGATTCTGGGGAGGGTGAGAAAGGAAGCTGGCAAAGAAAACCACAGAAGAACTGCTGGGAGGACAGAGGACCAGGGGCATCTAGAGACCATGAATTTAGAAGCACAGCATACCCTTCAGCAGGACTTTTCTTTGTAGCAATCAGCTGCCAGGGCGTGGGTGTAGAGAAGGTGGACAGTTGGATTCTATTCTTAGGTTCCTTAAAGTCCTAGGAGATTTTTGTGTCTGGAGAGGAACACTGCCACCATCTGTGCTTTATTTGTTGTCTAATTTATTTACTTCACAAAACCACTTATGCAAAAATTGTCTATATATTTAAACACTATTTATATAACCAAGTCAAAATCTACACATTTTGCAAATCAAATTATCTAAACATTGATTGCAAATTTAAATCTTCCTACACATTTCAGTAGAATCATCATCATGTCAGCTTCTCTACATGTTTCAAATATTTCGGTAAAGCACACGTATCTTATAAGGATTATAAACTTTTTTACACTTACACTCATTATAAAAATGGGTTTGTAAACCCAAGAGAAGGACATTATCTCAGTTCAGACCAATTATTGAATTTAGATATCCAATAGAATATCATCTCAGTGAGATTATGTTTTGAATTGTTAATCAAGTTATTCATTATTATCATTAATTATGGATTCTTGGTTGGGACCTGGGAACCACTTGACCCAAGATGATGAAAATATGAGCCAGTGTTTACATTATATGATGTTTTGAATTGTTAATCAAATTATTAATTATTATCATTAATTATGGATTCTTGGTTGGGACCTGGGAACTACTTGACCTTCTAAGATGATGAAAATATGAGCAGGTGTTTACGTCATACATCACTGGAACTTTTCAAGTCCACACTTTTCCCATGAATTAGTGTGTTATAACTGGATACTTTCTCTTTAATTGTTTCATCTTTAAGTTTAATGATTATAACATGCAGATGTCCCAAAGATGTCCATACCCAAACCTCCTGCATTTAATGGTAAAGGGACATTTTCTATGTAATTAAAGTTAAAGGTCTTAAAATAGAGAGATTTCCTGGATTATCTGTGTGGGCCCAATCTAATCATATGAGCCATTAAAATTAGAGAATTTTTAAAGTCAGAGACATAACCTAAGGGTAGGTCAGAGAAGTACTGTGAGAGGTACTTGGCCTGACCTTGTTGGCCCAAAGATTGATGGGTAGGAAACTCAATCCTGCAACTATGAGGAACTGAATTCTAAATGAGTTTTGGAGCGGATTCTTCAGTTCAATGAAGATGGCAGCCCTGCCTACATGACCTAATGAAACCCCAAGCAGAGAATCCAGTCATGCTTTGCTGGACTTCTGACCTATAGACACTGTGAGATAATAAATCAGTCAAAGTTGTGTTAAGACACTAACTTTGTGGTAGTTGTTACAGGGCAATAGAAAATTAACACAATACCTTTACTGACATCATTTACAAATTTAGCTCATTTACATTTTTACAAACTCCCCCAATATTGTTGTTTTCCCCAATATCCAGTTTCCCCTTGTTTCTTATATAACTCCTGACATTTAGCTGGACATGGCTGCCTGGAATAAGGACTTATTTTCTAGCCTTTCCACCCCTAACCAATGTGGACACATAAGACAAAATTCTAGCCAATGAGATGCAATCAGAATTGTTGGATGTACCTCTCAGAAAGCTTCTTTGAAAGGAAATGGGTGTGTCCTTCCTTCCTCCTTCCTGGGGACTGTAAGGCTGATGTAATGGCTGGAGCTCAAGGGGCCATCTTGGGTCAGAAGGTGATATGCCAAAGGTGGTAGAACAGCAAGAAAGGAAAGTGGGCTGTGATGCTCATAAAACTGCCATCCACTCCTGGGCTCTTTATTTGCAGATTCTTCTATGTGAGACAGAAATAATCTACCATTTCATTTAAGCCAGTATTATTTTGGGTTTTATTGTTACTGTAATCTGATTATAATTAGTGGGGTAGTATAGAGGCTTTCTTTCCCAAGAAATGAAGGATCATGTTTGAGCAGTGAGCAGTTATCTTTTGGATGTTTGACTAATTCATCACCATGTAACACACTGCTGGAATTTCTTCCTTCCTAGTTGTAATATATGGCCAGATGGTGCCAATCAATCTCTTTCATTTTTGGTGCAGTTCCAATTTTTTTTTGGAATTACTCAGAGCTCTCTTGATCCACCCATCCCTACTTTTGCAGATAAGAAAAATAAATGCACCTTATGAATAAATATAATATCTGCTATATTTATACTCTTCTACTTATCAAAATAACTAAAAATATCTTATTATGGTCATACTTCTTCACTCAGTATATTAACTACATTTTTGCACATTGTATAGTTGCTTTTTTCTTTTTGAAATTCACAACAGAGTTGTGGATTTTAAAAATTCACCTTGTTCCAATTAACTATATTATTTTCCTTTTGATTATCAAATTGTCACAAATGCCACAAAGGTCAACTGGTGGAAGCCTATTAAAGTTTGCTCCTTTGCCTTCATAGATCTACCCAATACATTAAAAAACAAACAAACAAAAAAAAAAACTGCTTTTTGTCTTCACCAATACATTTGAGGCCTAGAGTCATTCATGGCCTGGAATTATTCTCTGAGGGAGCCTGAATCCCTTTAAAGGTGAATAATATTTGAGGCAAAGATCCAGGTGCTAAGACTGCACATCAGATTTTTCCCTGATGTTGTTTTATGTTACTTTAGTGATAAAGTTTGAAAAAGTAATTTCTTTTGAAAACCACAAATTCACATTGGTATTTCCTATTTAACTCAAGCACTACCAAATCCTTTTTTATTTGACTCTAACATACAATTTTACATTTATTGTCTCTACAACATGTCTCCTTGTATCCTGTAATCCCTGAACCTAGCTGTAACAGCATCTTCTCTCTTTAGTGATCCTATAGTATCTCACTGACCATCATTCTCTAATTACTTTGCTGATAGAGTTATCCATGCTGGGCCAATGGGACAGAGAGGTGAGACAAAGTTTACAATACTGGCAGGAGAGTGGTTGAAGGGATGCACCATGGAATCCAAGCTAACAGGAAGTCTGAGAAGGAGGATAAGATGCTGTAAATCAGGAGAAAAAAGAGAGGTTATGGGATGTGTGAAATAGATGCTGCTGCTGCTGCTGCTCAGTCACTTCAGTAATGTCTGTCTCTGTGTGACCCCATAGATGGCAGCCCATCAGGCTCCCCGACCCTGGGATTCTCCAGGCCAAGAATACTGGAGTGGGTTGCCATTTCCTTCTCCAATGTATGAAAATGAAAAGTGAAAGTGAGTCGCTCAGTTGTACCCAACTCTTAGCGACCCCTTGGACTGCAGCCCACCAGGCTCCTCCGTCCATGGGATTTTCCAGGCAAGAGTACTGGAGTGGGGTGCCATTGTCTTCTCCGGGATGAAATAGGTACAGTGAAGGTCAATGAGAGAGCTGGGAGGAAGGAGGTGGTGGTCAGAGCATGAAGTGATTGAACTTCAGACTATAAAGGTGGAGCAGTTCTAGGAGGCAGCCATAGTCACTAATGCGTTCCATGCCTGCAGACCTACCATGGCCTGCGTGTGACCTACCTCTATTTCCAGCTGCCAAAAGAAGCTCTGTATACCTGCTGTCAGCCAAAGCAAACATACACACACCATGTCTTGGGTGGAGAGGTGAGGGCCAGAGTTCACCTGGAATCTGCCACAAATAGATGCCTGGGTTCACCGTCTGCTGGCTGCCCCAGTGTACACGAAAGCGTGTTCTGTGTTTAGGCTGGGTGCATGCCCCCTTCCTGTTGCACCAGTCACGGGCTCTCGGCTGCTCTGCTGCCCTCCCACTTCAGCTAGTGGCTGAGCCTCCCTCCTGCCCTGGCCCACACAGTGCTGGCTCAGCTTCTGACTGCAATGGCTGAGATCTGTGATGCTGGCACTCCTCACAGGAAGGAGCCTGCTGGGTATGCTGAGGCTGGTCCATCTGGTCCTTGCAGGGGCCTGTCAGGCTCACCTGAACCACCTGTTCCCAAATAGCACCAAGCAGGAAGCAGGGGTGGGGGGTGGGGGACAGAAAGAGCAGAGTCTGCAAAGTAGCACAGGTCTCCCTACCTGCCAAACCCTGCCCTGATCCGAGGACTGCAGGGAGGAGATGCAGTGGGAGGCTCGGGGGGCAATTGTGGGGGCAGAGTAAGAAGGGCAGGTCCTGAGACACCAGAGCTCTACTCTTCACCTTGGATGTTTGGCACAGGGTCCCATGCAAGCAAGTGGAATAAAAATGCAGCCAGAAGGCATCTCTCTCCTGCCTTAAAGACAATACTTCTGGGGCAGAGGCAGAGGGCAAAGGTCAGGGGCTAGGTTTCCATCCTTCAAAGGCCTGAGTCCTCAGAGTGGGAAAATGAGGAAGCCAGAGAAGCTTGAATATTTCCAACCACCCAGTAGATTCCCTCGACGCAGGCGCAGAGATACCCGGTCTCCAGGGTCCAGGGGCAGTAGCACAGAGCTGGTGGCCGCCTCCCGGGTCACATCTGGATCGTTGGCAAAGGCCGAGACGACAGGCCATGTGTTCAGCATCAGGCTCACCTGGGGAGGGGAATCCACTTAGCACCTCTCCTTGGCTCTTGTGCCAGGAACCCCACTTCCCTCCTTTTCTCCAGCCCCAGAGAGACACTCTGGAACCTGGGGCTCAGTGCGCCCTCCTAGATGACTGAGAGGTGGCCAGCATTGGACTCTGCCTCCTTCCCAATCTCTGCTAAGCAGGCCCTCCCCCCTCTTGCTTCTGGGCCTCCAGATGTAGGTTAATGGAGGTCTGACTGGGGGTCCCCTGCGCTCCCCTCCTCCCTCCCTCTCCTGAGCCAGGGATGGACAGGGCCTAGGGTTCGGGTCACCTGGACAGTCTGGCGGTTGTACACCTTCACCACGTGGAACCGGAAGCTGTAGACGCCCCGGACAGGGGCCACGAAGGAGCCAGAGGTGCGGTCAAAGCCGCCTCCCTCGTTCACCAGGACCTGTGGGAAGCAGACCCTGCTGAGTGGGGCTCAGGGATGCCTGGGGCTCTGAGAAGCCACAGCACTGGGGGAAGGGGCAGTGAGTAAGGAAAGGAAGGGGTGGCAAGTAGACTAAACAGGAAGAATGGATAGATTTAAAAGAAATGATGAGAAAGGGAAGGAAGGTATGGTGAGAGTGAAGGGAAAGGAGACAGCGGGCCCCACAGCAGGGCCACTTCCTTAGCAGCAGAGTGGGCTTGGACAGTGATTCCAGGTCTTTGCAGGGTAGGGGGATTACCTGGTCGAAGTAGATGGCTCCACTGGTGCCATTGGCGATCTCCCCTGCTGGCTCGTGGTGGTGGCTGCGGCTGCAGCAAATGCCACTCTTCCAGGGGGCGCCTCTCCCAGGGCTGCTCCCCCTGGCCCTCCTGCAGCAGCTCTGCCGGGCTCACAGACCACCAGGCACTCGCCTTCCAGGAGGACTGGCTCAGTCCCCTCCTGGGCCCATGCAGCCCTCAAGGCCACAAGTGTGAGGGCCAAAGGCAACCCCAGGCTGAGTGAGGGACCTGGTGGCCAATATTGCTTTGTTCCCAGCATGGCTGAGTGGCTCTGTGACCCACAAACCTTCTCTTTCTGCTCCTTGGTTCTTCCCGCCTCTCCCCCAGGCTCTCACCACCCCTCAACCTGCTTCTCAGCTCTCTCTCTGGGACTCCTGGTCACCTGGTCTTGGCATCTCTTTCTCCATCCCTCTCCATGCCCCATGACTCTGTCCTGCCTCTCACTCCTGCTGTCACTGCAGTTCCCTCCTCCTTGGCAGGGCACAAAATGACAGCAGCTGGGCTTTGGGAGGGAGAGGAGAAATGAGACAGCCGGACAGGAGGGCTACAACCAGAACCCCAGGGCAGCCCCTCCGGAGAGCACTGAAGGCCGGAACTGGGACCACCGGGTGTCTGTGTGAGACTGAGCGCACGTATGCGTGTGTGTGTGCAGATGTGTGACCGCCCCTTCCTCTTCACTCCTCCCCTCTTCAAAAATCCTTCACAAGTCAGCAGCCCTCTTCACAGTGTCTTTTCCACTGTTGGAAGAAAGGGAACGTTCTTGTGTTTTCCAACCACAATTGTTTTGGTGGAAAGTGCTTGGGTCAAGGGTGTCACTATCCTGTGACGCTGCGCCAGTCTTTTTCTTTTCTTGGTCTTCTTTATCATCATCCGAAGGGACTGGATTAGTCCCTTTAAGGCCCTCTTCACCTCCGTCTCTCCCTGAAGTGGTTCCTCATTCCTGAGAAACAACTGCAACGAGCGACTGAAAACTCCGGGGAGCGAGACCTGACCCGACAGGCTTGCAGCCAGAGCGGGCGAGTGGGCGGGGCGGGGCGGGCCGGCCGGGGGCG
>SJXQ01012357.1:632301-652677 GCA_006408695.1 Aepyceros melampus
GGCTGGCGGGGCGGGGGCGCGCTTCGGGGCTCGGCGCTGGCCCAGCCCCGGGAGGGGCCCAGCTGACTCCGCCCCCGGCCAGGAAGTGACTCAAAAAACTGTTTGTGATGTGGGGAAGAGAGGTCCCCGTTGGGTGAGGAATCGGAAAGGCCCGCCCCGACGCGGGCCCCCCGCCTTCTTCCCTGGGCCGGGGGCGCGGGCGAAGCTGGGGCCGGCGGGCACCGAGCGGCGCCGGCGGGACCGAGGCCGCAGCGGGCGGCGAGGCGGGTAGGCGCGCTCTCCCCCGCGCCCGGGCTGCGGGAGCCAGAGGGCGCAGCGCCGAGCGCAGGCGGGGGGCGGCAGCCGCCAGCGGCTGTGGGCGGGGCCCGGCTCGGCCCCTCGGCCCAGCGTGGGGCGCGTGGCGCGACCGAGGGGGGCCGCAGGGGGAGGGGGAGGGGTGGGAGTGGCCAGAACCGTGGAAATGGCCGACGAGGGACCCCAGAGGAGAACCCAGTTCAAGCCCCGGTGAGGATTCATCTCTAAGAGGCCGTCTTGGACCCGGAGGTTGCAGAGACCCGGAGGAGAGGGACTCTGTCGTCACCTGTCCACTCCTTCTGGCCTCCAGGCCCAGCTGGATCCTCCCCCGCCCCGTTCCTGCTCAGGGCTGTGGTCGTCATTTTCCAAAGGCCACACGGCCATCCCAGATAGACAGCCTTGTTTATCCGTGACTTCGTCTCCGGGGAGAAGGCCCCCGTGTCCAGATAATCTGACATTCCCTCCCTATTCCAACTGGACTGAAGTGCTGGTTACCTCCTGGGTTGTTTACAGGTTTGATAACTAGGTGCGACCTGTTGCTAGCTGGTTAGGCTAGGAGACCAAGATTTGCGCTGAGGGGACATCAAGGCTCTGAGCTGCTTTCCCTCTTCCCAGGGTCGGGCGGCCAAGCAACCATGCCTACCTGGGGGGTCGGCTCCCCGTCCCCTGACCGCTTTGCGGTGTCTGCGGAGGCCGAGGACAAGGTGCGGGAGCAGCTGCCCCGCGTGGAGCGCATCTTCAGGGTGGGGATGAGCGTCCTTCCGAAGGATTGTCCTGAGAACCCTCACATCTGGCTGCAGCTGGAGGGCCCCAAAGAGAACGCCAGCAGAGCCAAGGTGAATGCCTCTCCTTGACCCTTCCGGGGAAAGGATGACTCCCTCCCCCAGGAGGCAGGAGAGAGGAGGGCTGGGGAGGATTTTCACTTCTTGCTTGTCTCACTGGCCCTGAGCTTTGACGAACTTGCACATTCTCTGTCCAGAGTTTTGGTTTCATTTCTGCTGTAATGACCCAGGTTCTGCCAGGGTTTGGAAATAAGTGATTCAGGTCAAATCAGTTTGTACTCTTGGGGAGAACAGCGATAATCTGGTTGGGCAAGCAGGCCCCACCAAGGAATTCACTGTGTGGTGGAAGCCGACATTGCTTCCTCTGGAGTTAGTCAGGGCTTCCAGTAAGGCACCACCACTGAATACTATCCTTGTAGTCCTAGTTTCAGTTTCCTTATCTTTAAAGTATGAATAATAACAGTATCCACCTCACTGAACTTACTGTGAATGAGATAAAGCACGTAAGGCATAATGCATGAGCTCTGTAAAAGTTAGTGTTGATCATTTTGATGGAAATATGCAACATACATACACACACATAAATGTTTAGAAGAGACAGCCTTTTAACCAATTACTTATAACAGTATCTTAAGTTGAATCGAGTTCTAAATGGAAATTCAGCCACAGGTTGTCAACTGAAAAGGGAAAGAAGTGAGTTTCTCCATCCTCTTTTAATCCCCACCTTCTTCAGGATCTATAGGGCTCCATTTCTCTGCCCAGGCATCCTGGAGCCCAGGAGACAGCAGTGGGCCGGAAGAGGCTATCGGACCACTTAAGATTCCAGCAGTCTCCTTTTTCTTCCTACCTCCCTTCCCTCCCTTTCCCCCAGGAGTACCTGAAGGGCCTCTGTAGCCCGGAGCTACAGAATGAAATCCACTACCCACCCAGACTGCACTGCATTTTTCTGGGAGCCCAGGGCTTCTTCCTTGATTGCCTGACTTGGAGCACATCTGCCCACCTGGTGCCTGGAGCGCCCGGCTCGCTGATGGTCAGTGGCCTCACTGAGGCCTTCGTCATGGTCCAGAGTCGCGTGGAGGAGCTGGTGGAGCGGCTGAGCTGGGACTTCCGTCTGGGGCCATCCCCTGGAGCCTCTCAGTGTGCGGAGTGCTGAGAGAGTTCTCTGCCCTGCTGCAGGCCCGGGGGGATGCCCACACAGAGGCCCTGCTACAGCTGCCCCAGGCCATCCAGGAGGAGCTGCTGAGCCTGGTGCAGGAGGCATCCCGGGGGCAGGGGCCCCAAGCATTCCCGTCTTGGGGGTGGGGGGGCCCAGGTCTGCTGGGCGCTCAGCAGCAGGGAGTCAGGACTCCCCTGGGTGACGGTGGAGTGTCTCTGGACACGGGACCTACAGGGTGGCAAGAGTCAAGGGGAGAGAGACATGCCATGGAGAAGGAGGGGACAAAGCAGGGTGCTGCCAGGGAGATGGATTTGGGGTGGAAGGAGTGGCCCGGGGAAGAGGCCTGGGAGAGACAAGTGGCCTTCAGGCCACAGTCGGGAGGAGGAGAGGCCGGGCAGGCAGGGCCTCCAAAAGGGAAGGCCCTGGGGAAGGAGGGAGTGCCCCAGGAAAGAGGAAGGCTCGGGGTCCAGGGCCAGCCTCCTGGTACCCAGGGCCCCTATCAGAGGGCATCTCAGCTCCGGGGAGCCTCCCTCCTCCAGCGGCTCCATAATGGGGAAGCCTCACCTCCAAGAGTGCCCAGCCCCCCACCTGCGCCTGAACCCCCGTGGCACTGTGGAGACCGAGGGGACAGGGGAGACCGAGCAGACAAGCAGCTGGTTGTGGCTCGAGGCCGAGGGTCTCCATGGAAACGAGGCACCCGGGGGGGCAACTTGGTGACTGGCACACAGCGTTTCCAGGAGGCTCTTCAAGACCCTTTCACCCTGTGCCTTGCTAATGTGCCGGGCAAGCCAGACCTCCGCCATATCGTCATCGATGGCAGCAACGTGGCCATGGTGTGAGTACCTGGTGGGGCTGAGGGTCTCAGGGAGGGGATAAGGCAGAGGTGGGCAGTTGTGTTCACCCTGGAGACTTGTGCCAAGCGGAGGGCAATACAGCCAGGCTGCCGGGTCTCCACTCGAGGGCCCCTGAGTGCTGACCCCTTCCCACTGCAGGCACGGCCTCCAGCACTCTTCTCCAGCCGGGGCATCGCCATTGCCGTGCAGTACTTCTGGGACCGAGGCCACCGCGACATAACTGTCTTTGTGCCTCAGTGGCGTTTCAGTAAGGACTCCAAGGTCAGAGGTGAGTTGGGCCTGGTCTTTTGTGTCTGGGGATGGGCCCCGTGTTCACCTCGGGGATAACCCCATTGTGCTCCTCTGTTTCTCTAGAGGGTCACTTCCTGCACAAGCTGTATTCCCTCAGCCTGCTTTCCCTCACACCCTCCCGGGTCTTAGATGGCAAGAGGATCTCCTCCTATGATGACAGGTACTTGCTTCTCTCTTGTCCACAGACTTGACAATTCAGGGAGCCTGGTGGGAGACTGAGGGGGAGACAGAAACTCTGGCCCTTTTACACTAAGACTTGAGTTGTGGGAAAAGGGCCACTTCTCCGTGTGCCCCTATGATTGGGGAGGTAAAGCTGCCCTGCAGACAGGATGAGATGGATGATGAACAACGTTGTTTCATCCTTCACTTTTTCACTGATCAAACTAAAGGATGCTTCATATTTATATTAATAGTGCCTTACCATCTAGAAAACAGTTTTAATGGAAACATGGGAAAGCTGGTGATACGAATAGCTAGCTGACAAATGCCTCTTACAACCTAGATGTCCAAACACATAGAGAAATTCTCCAAGCTTCTGGGAAAACCAGAGTAAATGATCCAAATAATGATAAATAAAGAATGGATTCCATGCATAATACGGCTGTACAAAACATGGTATTTAAAAAAAGATAAGTGAAAGATCAATGGTCTTAGAATTTGAAGGTCTGAATTTGAGCCTCAAGTTGCATAGTCATTGTGGATTCTCTTGGTGGATTAACCGCTTTGTCTCAAGTTCCTCTTCCATTCATTCATCCTCCTTGTGAATATCAAAAGAAGCTAGGGTATGTGCTTGCCTCACTCAAGGTGCTCTGCTGGAGGACAGTGATATTCTTTAGTTTTTCACAGACTCAAGTGTGGCAGGGCGTCTTATCTCCATTGTACAGAATGGAGACAGAGGGTTGGAGTAGTTAATTCTCTTGGCAAAGGCTATGACGTGGCAAAGGAAAAAACGAGAACTTAAAGCTGCTAGATGGTTTAATTGAAGAACACAAGACACATTTCCTCCCTGGTGTACACAGTGTGGGAGACAGGTGGATCTTACTTCTTACTATTTTTTAATAGGCTTTTTTCCCTCCCTTTGGCTGCCCTGGATCTTTGTTGTGTCATGTGGGGTCCTAGTGCCCCCAACCAGGGGCTGAACCCTCATTCCCTGCATTCGATGGTGTATTCTTAACCACCAGACCACCAGGGACGTCCCATGGGTGGATTTTAAAAGCTAACTAACCAATTTGAAAAAATTACAGTGATAAAGTTCTTTATTCTCTAGGATTCTCAGTTTTAAATTAAAAAAGAGTTCCCAAGCTGTACTGATTATATATATATATTTTTTTTTTCAAATACTTAGCTTGTACTCCCTAACAGGTAAATGGTATTCTACAAAAAAGACAATTCATGTTCTCCCAATGCAGTTCTGTTTTATGCCTAGATTTCACAGGTTATCCGAAATACAGAACCTTCTTTACATGCCATATTGACACAATTAAAACTTAAGGTTGTCTTTTATAATAAATTTTGAAGGCACATGTCTGTACAGTTGTGTAGGTCCTGATAGGCAGAGGTACAATATAAATTTTATATTTTGCCTAGTTACAGTGGCATGTAGCACAGACCTACTGAATACTGTGGAACATACGATCTAATGTGGTAATAGTACAATTATCCTTAATTTGAAAATACCTTTTGTATATTACATGATACCATATATATTTATAATGTCATCTCTTTGTTTCCCAGACAGAAGCTCAGAACCAGACATCTGTCATACTGACTCCTGATTAATGGTCCCCTCTATACCACACTAGGGCTTCCCTGGTGGCTCAGACAGTAAAGAATCGCCTGAAATGCAGGAGACCCGAGTTCCATTCCTGGGTCAGGAAGATCCCCTGGAGAAGAGAATGGCTACCCACTTAGTATTCTTGATGGGAGAATCCCATTGACAGAGGAGTGTGGCGGGCTACAGTCCATGGGGTCACAAAGAGTTGGACACGACTGAACGACCAAGGCTGTACCACACTGTTTTTCAGATACTGACTGCCTGTGTGGTCCTAGGTGTCTGGCCTGCTGAAGGAGGCAGGAATCAGGGAAGACTGGATTCATGACTTCAAAAAGCCCAAAGAAACTATAAACAAACACTACAGAACTGAGAGGAAAGGGATCTCCCTTCTGGCTGAGGTCTTGTAGGAAGGGAAGGATTTGAGAGTTTTTGTTGATTGACAAGGATACCGGATGCACTGGATCTCTTGGTTTCTAAACCTGTTAAGGACTTATCTCATGAGTTCTACCCCAGTCCTGTGGAATCAGAATTATTAAAATGGGCCCCAGGCATCTGTTTTTTTGATGTTCCCCTTCTGATTCCTCTCATCAGTGAGGTTTGGTTTCCTTCCAGATGGAGGGAATAAAGGGAACAGTTTGAGAAACATGAAAGTCGGACAGCGCAGGGCATGTTTGAAGAACAGGGTGAAATCTGATCATTGGTTTTTGGCAGGAGCTATGAGTGCATTAGGGAGGATGGGGAGAGAGAAGGCAGTAAGAGTGGCTTGGAGCTAGTTGCTAGGCCTTAGCTGCCAAGCCTGGGATGTGGAAACATTTGGTAGATAAAGGGCAAGTTTGGAAGACTTTTGTGTAGGGGAAGAGCATCTTCTATCAGGGGAGGAGAGGCTGGAGGGTGGTAAATGGCTGGGGGCAGGAGACCCCCTTATCAGGAGGCTATACAGTAGTACCTCAGTTGCATTGTCCAAGTAGTGCAGGTGGTAATGGCAAGACTGGAAATGAAGGAAGCAGAGTGGAAGGCCTCAGGGGAGGCGCATGAGGGATCTGTGACTGATTCAGGGGGCAGCGGGGAAGAAGCCAGAGCCAGAGCCAGGTCTTTCTGTCTCATACTGACAAGACACAAAGTGTTGTGGAGGGTTGTGGTGACTGGAGAGGTTGCCTTGGGAGACCATGAAAGGGTTCATCTTTGTTTCCTTTCTAACCCATGGCGCCTGTATCCAGTCAGTCATCTGGTGGCTGGTTCAAGGTGAGGGGCCAGATCTCCATCACTAGAAGTGCGTCACGGGAGTCGAAAATGCGCTCTGGGGTTGGGACCTTGGAGAATCCCAATATGGCTGCTGTGGTTTTCGAGACAGGTTCATGGTGAAGCTGGCTGAAGAGACAGATGGGATCATTGTCTCCAACGACCAGTTCCGGGACCTGGCAGAGGAGTCTGAGAAGTGGATGGCAATCATCAGAGAGCGGTGAGGGAGCCCTCCCCTGAGAGCAGGGCACAGACTCAGACCTTTCTCTAAAGCCAGCTCTGCCCTGCCACCGGGTGAGGACTCTGGGAAGGGGCTGACACTGCTTTGAAGGATGGTAGCCGGCAGCTTCTGATGGTGTTGGTCTCAGCTGTCCGGGTGGTGGGCAGGGGGCCCTCTGTGACCACACCTTCTCTGTGCCCATCCAGCCTGCTGCCTTTCACCTTTGTGGGAAACCTCTTCATGGTGCCGGATGACCCTCTGGGGCGAAATGGCCCCACCCTGGATGAGTTCCTGAAGAAACCAGTCAGGTAATGCCCTGCACGCTCCTAGGCAGCCCTGCCCTTGCTCTGCAGGGGCCTAGCAGGCCTGGAGAGTCGGGTGAAAAATGACTCAATCCAGGCCAGCTTTATTCTATAGTAGTTCAGGTTGCCTGGGCTTTGGCCCAAGGAATCCTGACGCAGACCCTTCTGGCTGGGAAGGAAGCTCCTGCTTCCTGTTTTCCCTCATCAGTGTGTTGGACGGAGTTATTTGGTAAATGGTTGCTTTTACTCATAGCTGGTTGCATCGAGTGCGCCCTCTGCTGAACAGAAAGTATATTAGACTAAAGCTAGATTCACCTTCCGGTTCCAAAGGAACCAGCCATCTTCCCTTCAGAAGTGGGTTGATACTGCCACTCGGTGGTCAGTTTCTAGAACTTCAGGCTCACTCTAGGATGCTTACAGCTCATTCTGTTCTCTCTGCTGCTTCTCAGGGCACTGGGGTCTTCTAAGCCTCAGCATTCTGCCAGAGGCGTCACAGAACACAGTAATCAGCAGCAGGGGAGAAAAGAAGAGGAAAAAGGCAATGGTGGCATTCGGAAGACGCGGGAGACAGAACGGCTTCGGCGCCAACTGCTGGAGGTGTTTTGGGGCCAGGATCACAAGGTGGACTTCATCCTGCAGCGTGAGCCGTACTGCCGGGACATCAACCAGCTCTCTGAGGCCCTGCTTAGTCTCAACTTTTGAGCCTCACCTGGCTGAGTGGCTGCCCCCCCCCGCTCAGCTCCAGTCTCACCCAGTTCAGCTCATCCTGTGAGGGTCCCTCTGCTGCTCACACCCCGCCCCAGTCTCCCCCTGAGTTGGTGCTTTGTGTCAGGGAAGTTCTGAGGAAGAGCATTCGTATGTGAGGAATGCTCTGGTGTGGAGCACTTTGGGGACAGGTCCATGATGTGACCTGATCTCATCTTGAGTCAGGACCTCGACCAGCTCTCAGGAGGTTCTTCTCAGCCTTAACTTCTCAACCTTGCCTCACGCAGGGTTTCTGTAGGGAGTGGGGGCTGCTGCAAGGGGTGGGTTCCGGAGATTGGGACTGCCTCCTCCATGCCAAACTGGGGGTGGAGGCTAGGGTAGGTGGGAGGGCAGTGGAGAACAGGTGGCCGGGAAGCTAAGCCTTTCCTCCTTGTGGCTGCTGCTCTGAAGGCCAGAGGACAGGGATGCTTCCCAGGCCTGGCTGGGCTCCTGGGCGCACCAAAGGGAATGCTGGCCCCTGGAAAGGCTAGTGTTCCGGGGTCTGGGTCACAGTGGGGCAGCAGTGAGCTGGTGGAGAAGGCAGAGGGAGACTTGGCTTCTGGTCTCAGCTGTGCCTGCCTGTCACCTTGACCGATCTTGGTCTTTACTTCTGCCTACAAGTTGGGGGTAAAAATGCCTGTTGGGAGGAGAGATGAGAACGTGGAGGAAAACCCTTTGGACGAAGGTACTTGGACAAGTCTCAGGTGTGTCTGCCTGTGGTTGCAGGCTTCTTAACCAGAACCTCACTTTCAGAGAGCTGAGGGTCCTCTGTCCCCAGGGCCTGTGCCCGGGATTTTAACAGTGCATCCTCAGTATAATGTGCCCTGTAATGGCTGCGTCCCTTTTGGGCAACCCTCCCCCCAATCCACATTCACAGAACAGGTAATTAGGGTGACTGCATTACCAGTAAACTCTCAGGGTTTGTTCCTCTCAACGGCAGCTCTCCTGTTGCATCCAGGTGTTTGTTTACAGATGAACGAATGTGTCGGATAGTCCCAGTCTCTGGTTAACGCACTTGCTCGAGCGCTGAGCAGTCAACCAGACCGATGAAGCCATGTTCTGTGAGGACAACGATCATGTGCCCTGACCCCAGCATTTTCTCTACAGAACAGATATGTCGCATAAAGTGAATCCCACTTCTGCTCTGTGTGTGCGTGTATGCGGATGGGAAGGGTTTATAGAGGTTGTACCTAGAGGAACTAATCTGGAAAACCAAAGTGGAGGAATCAGAGTCGGACCAACTGCTGTCACCTCAGGACTTTCTCTGTCCACCTTGGCTCCTACATGTCATTGTCCTGTATCTGCTTGAAGTCCTCCTGTTTCAGGGATTCTACGACCTTCGAGGCAGCACATCATCCATAGACAGTGCTAGGCAGTCCTTCCTTTAGTGCAGCCCTAAATATGTTTCTGTTACTTCTACCTTTGAGGCCAGTCATTCCCTCAGGAACAGTACAGAGCCAGGCAACTTCCTAGAGTCCAAGACCGGATAAAGAAGTAGGACAGGTGCCTCTGGGTTCAGTGCTGTCTGGGCCCTGCAGCAAGTCCCTGGACAAGGCCCTCTTTTTAGGCTCCGACTTCTGCTGCCTGAGTGATAAAGGGAGTTGAAATCACCTGAGATCCTCATACCAGCAACTAGCATGTGGAGGTAAATGATGGAGGAGGTCCTTGGGTCCCAGTGTTGCCACTCCTCCCCATGGCTGAGGTACACCACACTGAGAAGGCTGGGGGCAGTCGTATTGGGGAGAGACTAGTTGGGGCAGTGACAGTGATTCAAAGGGGACAATCCACAGTCCCCTCAGGAGAAAAGAAACTGGTTAACATGACCTAAATTGGGAGCTAGGGGAATTAATTCTAGTCAAACTGTGGCAGAAATCAGGGTTGATAGAGGGAGATGGTCCTTGATGAATACTTGGGACATTTTTCCCCCGAAATGTTCAAATTTGTAATTTTTGATAGGTTCCTTGTACCTTTCACTTTCAATGCTGGTGGATGTGCAGTGGGCTTGAGGTAACATCTGCCCTTTTGTGCTAGAGACTGGTTGACTGAAGTGGCCTGAGATGAGAGGCAGGTCCTTAGCTACCGACAGTCCTAAGCTTTGCACAGCTTTGTCCTGCTGCAGCTTGATGAACAGGCCAGTGTGTGATTGTTTATCAATTCACTGCTGTCCAGTGACAGGCCAGAGGCTGTCCTAGACTCCGGCCTTGTTTCTTCCTCTGCTGGTACTCTAATAGCATTGTGTGAACACGTAAGTATGCAGGGTGGCCACACCGCCCACTGGAAATGGATCACTGTTCCTCTTGTCTTCTCGCCTTTACGTTTGTTATAACCTTGTGCCTCAAATTTGTTGCCAGCTCTTTTGGCAGTCAAGGGACCAAGAAGGGAGATGTTGCCCGTTACCATTTTCAAAACTCCACATAAAGGAAAGGGTCATCTTGGGCGACATTCCTTGAAATAAATTTCAGAAGAATCTAGGACAAAGAGATGAGCTGAAGCTAGTCAATTAATTTGTCTTTATTGCCTAAACTGCAAAACATTCTCTGAATACCAAGGAGAAGTGGGGCAGGAACAGGACACACAAGGAGACCAAACAGATTTATGAGGAGTTGAAGATCTCAACCTGATGTGACTGTAACCCGGAAATAGCGGAAGTTTCTATAAGATGGGGCAATGGGACAGTAAGCAAGAAAGACGGCTTAAGAACCAGATGGTTTTCAGTCTCTAGAGGAGAACCCGAGCTTAGCAGTCTCTCACCAGCAAGCCCCTGCTGAGGAACAGGCCTCAGGCCCTGCCTTGAGCCTCCCCGTTTAGGCTATGACTTCCTTCAAGGCAGCCCCCAGCTCTGGGAAAGAATACTGGTAGCCAGCAGCCAGTGTCCGCCGTGGAACCACCTTCTGGCCCTCCAGCAGCATGACGGCACGTTCTTGTCCAAAGACAGCTTGTACCACAGCACTGGGGAGAGGGATGAAGGCTGGGCGGCCCAGGGCTGTGCCCAAGGCCCGGGCAAACTCAGCATTGGTAGTGGAGGAGGCAGGAGCCACTCCGTTCAGGATCCCCTGCACATGGCTTGTTTCAAGAGCATGGGCCAGGATTCCCGCCAGGTCTCTGATGTGAATCCAGGGGAAGAACTGGTGACCTGAGCCAATGGGGCCCCCCAGGCCCAGGCGGAAAGGCAACAGCATGTGACCAATGGCACCGCCTCCACGGCCCAGCACAACCCCTAGAGCAGGCAAGAGGGATGGTACAGGGAGGCCCCTCGACCTCCAGGAGCCCCCACTGCTCCTCTCCGCCTTCCCTTCATCACTCTTTACTTATACTGACTCTGTGGCAGGTGAGGGCTGTGGCTCTCTTTGGGCTGTCCTGTCCTCCCACCTGCAGGACAGCCGGAAGTGGTGAGCTCAGCTTCCCTTATCCCTACCCTCTCCTGGCCCAGAGAAGACGTTCCAACCCTGTCTGATACCCAGACCCCTTGTTCTCACCGGAGCGCACTACCACTTGGCGTGTAGAATCTCCAGGAAGCCTGGCTGCAGCTTCCCATTTGGTTACGAGGTTGGAAAAAAAGTCGAAATCCCCTCCTGGGCTGTCCTCGTCGTACTCCGCAGTCAGGCTGGGCTGGTAGTAAGCTGCCGGAGGAACAGCACTGGTTTGCCCTGGGTGTCCTTTGTCCCATCTGGCCCTTTGCAGTCAAGGCTCCCCTTACCTCACCCTCCTTGGTACCTTGGGAATCTCTCCATGGGTAGTCAGAGCCATGGATATTTTCCCCTCAACTTCTCCATGAGCTGACCTGTGCCTGCCTTGGAGTCATTCTTTTCTTTCATTAGAGGGCTAAGCTGAGACTGCTAGAGTGCAGAAGCTAAGAACAGACTTTGGTGCCAGGCTGCCTGAGTTTTAATCTCAGCTCCAAAATTATTTGTCACTTTAGGCAAATTACATAACCTCTCTGTGCACAATTTGTACATCTTTAAAATAGGAATACCTATCACATAGGTTTCTTGTGAGGATTATATGGAATATGTGCAAAGCACTTACAATAGTGACTAGTGTATATGTACATGTCGTGTATAGAGTGTATATGTGTGTGTATGTATAGATTTATATATCTACCCTGGTGGGTCAGTGGTAGAGAATCTGTCTGTAATGCAAGAGACGTGGGTTCAATCCCTGGATCGGGAAGATGCCCTGGAGAAGGGAATGGCCACTCCAGTTCTTGCCTGGAGAATCCCATGGATAGAGGAACCTGGCAGGCTACAGTCTGTGGGGTTACAGAGTGTGTGTGTATATATATATATAAAATTTGGTCCCAAAGGTAAAATACAAAAACTGACCATTCTGTTCCTAAAGCTCTGTGCTATGAGAAATAAGGGGCCTGGGAGTAGGTGGGGCTTTCTCAGGCACTGGGAGCAGTGCCACTCCTCTCACTTTCTCTGAGGTCCCCATTTCTCAGTGAAAGTACACCAAAGTCAGGAGAAATATGCGTGGAATGAGGCCCTAGGTAGTTCCTGTGCCTGGAGAAGACCAGCACTCTGGAGCCTGAGCTACACCTCACTGTACTCCCTCCTTTCCCTGGCTAGTCTAAAGGCTGGTGACGTGGGGGGCATACCTACACCTGTGACTAAGACCCAGGCCTGAGGGGGTTGTGGGGCCTTGGCTATGGCTCTAGCCAGCGTTTGGGTGGTCTCCAGGCGGCTGCTGAGAACTTCTTTTTGAAAGGCTGCATTCCACCTGGAGGAGAAACACGCATGCATGCATGCTCAGTCATAGGAGAAACACAGGGGGGAATAAAATACACTAAATACACGCACATACCCTTCCTTCCCTCTTTCCCTGGAGCCCATCAATATCCACGCCTAGTAAAGCCCTCATTGCGGCTTAGAGAAACGGTCCACCTCTCCTGTAGAGGGAAAAGGCACAGGTACTTGGGGACATCCTGAATGGGGAGTAAGGTCCACAAACTGGGAAGAAGGGCAAGTGAGTGTGGAGGAGAGAGGGTGAGGGAACGAAAAGTTCGGAATATAGGTTGAGTTCTCCATCTGCCAGCCCCAATCTCCACAGCACACAGGTTCCCATCAGAATCGACCCTCTGCTCTGAAGAATGTCAGCTTCAGGGCCCGGCTGACCTGCGGAGAGGGTTGAGGATGTTCTCTCCCGCCAGGTTGACTGCAGCATCGCAGCGGGGCAACCCCGACGTCGTGAGATCATCCTGTGGGAGAAAGCACACAGTGGCCTCGAGGCCTCGCTCAGCGCTACCCAACTAAGCCTTCTTTCCATGCCTCCAGAATATGGACATACCCACGTGATCCGATCTGGCCCTGGCTTCCGGGAGATCAACGTCACTTCGTGGCCCCTGGCCTTCAGCAGCTGGGTTAGGGCTGTCCCAATGAAGCCCGTCCCGCCACCTGATCAGAAAATACGAGGTGTTTATCCACCCGGGGGGCCCTTCCGTTCTCGCATGTGGCCCCCTTCCCTGGTGCCCTCCCATCTGACTTCAGCCTTCTCCCCTCCTTCTTGCCCCCTCCCCGCGATGCTTGCAGGGTGAAACACAGGGTTTAGGGAGATTCGGCCCGTAAGGCTTGGAGGCAAAGGACAGCTAGCCTGTGCAAGAGACGGTACCCTCTCTCAGGAACAGTCTCCTAAGCCCTCAATTTCTGGCTGTATCTTCTTTTTATAAACCTGCCCCCTCCCGCCCCCACCCCTTGCCGGCCCTCCCTCACCCACAAGAACTCGCATCGCGACCACGACCTAACGCGCCTGCGCAAGGGTTAGAGCGTGCCTTTTCTAGGACGCCGCTATAGCCTTTGGCGCATGCGTTTTCCGGGAAGCTCGCTCCCTCTGTGGGGCGGGCCGGATTGAGGCTGGGCTTGGCCTTTCCTGGCGACCCGGAAGAATTCGTAGAGAAGGCGGTATTTTCCATTGCAAGGCGTGGCTGGGACCAGGCAAGGAGGCGGGGCCGGGGAGTAGACTGAGGCGACAAGCCGAAGAGGAGGGGAGGCGGAGGAGGGAAGATTTTAGCGTAGAAAAAACCTTTGACCTAAAGCCTGAAGCTACTCAAATCGCCGAATTCTGGATGTCTGTTCAGTTAGATGGGTCAGTAATCTGGACAGAGAATCTGTCCAGCGGTACAGTGGATTTCTTTCTACCCAGCCTATTATTTTACCTGTTACCTATTATTTTACCTGTTCCAGCTCCTTGCCATCGGCATTTAAACGTCCTCAAGTACTCTTCTACTTAAAATAATCCTCCTCCAGCATTGTTCTTCCTCTGCTAATGTCTTTATAATCAGACTTCTTTAAAGAGTGGAGTCCGTTTTCTACTTCGCAGCCTCTCTCGCCAGGATCACCAATTTCCAATGTGTCACCAAAACTAATGCCTAGTTTTCGTTTTTCTTGACCTCTGCATCGCTGGACACTTGCTGACTCGTCCCTCCCTTTGGAAATGCTTGTTTCTCAGCCTCAACAAAAGTCTCACTCTCGTTTGGGTCTTTTGCTTATCTTTATTCAGTCTCTGTTGCATGCTCTACCTCCAGGTCTTAAAATGTTGATATTCCTCGAAGCTGGGTCCTAGGATCTTCATCTCTTCCCATTTTGCACTTTCTCCCAGGTGTATATCTCGGGGAACTCAGTTACCAGTTTTTAAAAATAAAACTTCCCAAATCACCTGCGAACCACAGGAGAGCCTGAGAGCTACTGAACTGTATAAAAACTTCCCATTAGATATCTCTTCTTGGATATCTAAAACTCTATTGACTTTCAGTTCAGTTCAGTCCCTCAATTCAATTCAGTCGCTCAGTCGTGTCCAACTCTTTGCGACTGTATGAACCGCAGCACACCAGGCTCCCCGTCCACCACCAACTCCCAGAGTCCACCTAAACCCGTGCCCATTGAGTTGGTGATGCTATCCAACCATCTCATCCTCTGTCGTCCCCTTCTCTTCCTGCCCACAATCTCCAAGCATCGGGGTCTTTTCCAGTGAGTCAGCTGTTCGCATCAGGTGGCCGAAGTATTGGAGTTTCAGCTTAAACATCAGTCCTTCCAATGAACACCCAGGATTGATCTCCTTTAGGATGGACTGGTTGGATCTCCTTGCAGTCCAAGGGACTCTCAAGTCTTCTCCAACACCATAGTTCAAAAGCGTCAATTCTTCTGCACTCAGCTGTCTTTATAGTCCAACTCTCACATCCATACATGACTACTGGTAAAACCATAGCCTTGACTAGATGGACCTTTAAGTTAAACTTAAGTTAAATAAGCAGGGTGACAATATACAGCCTTGACTTACTCCTTTTACTATTTGGAACCAGTCTGTTGTTCCATGTCCAGTTCTAACTGTTGCTTCCTGACCTGCATACAGATTTCTCAAGAAGCAGGTCAGATGGTCTGGTATTCCCATTTCTTGAATTTTCCACAATTTGTTGTGATCCACACAGTCAAAGGCTTTGGCATAGTCAGTAAAGCAGAAATAGATGTTTTTCTGCAACTCTCTTGCTTTTTCGATGATCCATCAGATGTTGGCAATTTGATCTCTGGTTCCTCTGCCTTTTGTAAAACCAGCTTGAACATCTGGAAGTTCGTGGTTCATGTATTGCTGAAGCCTGGCTTGGAGCATTATTTTACTAGCCTGTGAGATGAATGCATTTGTGCGGTAGTTTGAGCATTCTTTGCCATTGCCTTTCTTAGGGATTGGAATGAAAACTGACCTTTTCCAGTCCTGTGGCCACTGCTGAGTTTTCCAAATTTGCTGGCATATTGAGTGCAGCACTTTCACAGCATCATCTTTTAGGATTTGAAATAGCTCAACTGGAATTCCATCACCTCCACTAGCTTCGTTTGTAGTGATGCTTTCTAAGGCCCACTTGCTTCACATTCCAGGATGTCTGGCTGTAAGTGAGTGATCACACCATCGTGATTATCTGGGTCGTGAAGATCTTTTTTGTACAGTTCTTGTGTGTATTCTTGCCACCTCTTCTTAATATCTTCTGCTTGTGTAAAGTCCATACCGTTTCTGTCCTTTATTGAGCTCGTCTTTACATGAAATATTCCCTTGGTGTCTCTAATTTTCTTGAAGAGATCTGTTGACTTTACTTACTAAATATCTTCTAGATCCATCTATTTCTATCTGTGCCACCATTACTCACCTTCAAGTTATTAATATTATTCTCTTTGATCTATTTTCTGCAATAGTTTCTTTAATAGATCTCTGTTTTTGCATGTTTTTTCCCTCTCCAAACTGTTCCACACACTGAAAAGCTGAATGAGTTTTTAAAAATATGTGGGAGGAACACTGTGCGGCATAAATTCCTGTTACAGAGTTCCTGAATGTTCTGGATAGACTTGAACTCATCTTCACTTTAATGCATTGTTGAGTTAGCTAGAAAATAAATCTCCAGAGACTAAAAACAAAGTGTGTTTTGGGACTGAGGCTACCTTGTGGGTTGCCAGACTATCTTTGTAACCCAAAGGCTTGGTTGCCAGACAGTGCCTGGGAAGGGGCAAGGGTGAGGAGCTGTGGGGAGAAGCGGAGGAGTGTTTGCTAAATCAGGTACCTTTAGACCACAGATTCAGGAGGGTGGAGGTCCATCAGTATCCTCATGGAGGTGAGGTGGGAATCTCTTCTAGAGCTTTGTGCCCCTTATAAGAGGGGATATACGTACAGAGTGGGACAGCACTCTGATCCCAGCCATCACTCTTCCCCTGGGAGGCTGATGGAGTGCAGGCTTTTAGTGCCTTAAAGATGTTTTTGTTTGGGGTTCTGGGGATTGGTGGGTCAGCTTCTCCTTCCTCTTCAGCCTCTGCTTTGACAACTGATATAGTTAGATTAAACAGTTCGCAGATCTCACAGTCTGTCTGACACATTGGCAGTTAAAACGTTCAAATCTGACCAGATAACAAGACATGAGAAATTTTCATCTGCACATATGGGTGGAAGGGCAAGTGCAGCTGGTGCCCTTCAGGAAGACAAAGGTCCCTCCTGAGTCTGTTGTAATCATAAGGACTTCATTCATTGAAATGGAACTGTTTCCCTCACAGTTGCTTCCTGAAACAGCAAAAGGAGCTGAGCACAGTCCCTCTGGGTGGTCAGGCCATCACTGTGGGGCAGGACAGGAAGCCAGGACTAAGAGAGGTATCCTTCCTTTAGCAGGGGCTGAGGCAGGACAAGATGGGGTGTTTGCTGATGACTCTACACCTTCCCCTGTGCAAACTCTAACTGTGTGAATGCCCTCTTCATTTTGTTTGGGCAACTTCTCTCAGGCTCTGGGATGTGACTTGTTAAATTCTATTCACATCATCATTTTTTTTAAAAAAATCTGACCTTTCTCTCAGGCTTTTGGATGTGACTTGCTAAATGCTGTTCACACCATCATTTCATGTAGTTTCTGATTAAAATATGATAGAACCAATCAACCCAAATCCTTACATGGAGACCCAACAGATAAAGGGCCATAGAACCCCTCTGGTCTCCCTTTTAAGCACAGTCTCAGACCCCAGAGTTTGTGGTGATAGAAACAGTGTCCTCTGAGCCTTGCCCTCTGTGCAGATGCCAACTCTTCTCCCAGGGCCATACCTCCTCTTCTCTTCCCTCCATGAAGATTTCTAGATGCCACCCTCTCCAGCCAGACCACTATCCAGACATCTGTTCCCAGTGGGGCCTTACTCTGGAGTTGATACTTTCTCACCTCTGGCATCAGCCCCATGTCTTTCTGCTCTTGCTCTGGCTCTGCCATGAAGACCAAGTGCCCTTGAGATTTGTCTTTTTCTTTCCAGATGCTCCTGTGGAGGTTTGAGTACTGGAGTGTGTGTGTGTGTGTGAGAGAGAGATTGACCTTTGGTCAGGCTGAAGGGAAATGTTTAGCATGAGTAGCTCTTGTTGCACCACCAGAGGTCTCAGTAGCCCAGAAATTCACTCCCTAGCCATTGAAGAAGGTTGAGCGCAGAAGAATTGATGCTTTTGAACTGTGGTGTTGGAGAAGACTCTTGAGAGTCCCTTGGACTGCAAGGAGATCCAACCAGTCCATTCTGAGGGAGCTCAACCCTGGAATTTCTTTGGAAGGAATGATGCTAAAGCTGAAACTCCAGTACTTTGGCCACCTTATGCGAAGAGTTGACTCATTGGAAAAGACCCTGATGCTGGGAGGGATTGGGGGCAGGAGGAGAAAGGGACGACCGAGGATGAGATGGCTGGATGGCATCATGGACTCAATGGACGTGAGTCTGAGTGAACTCCGGGAGTTGGTGATGGACAGGGAGGCCTGCCGTACTGCGATTCATGGGTTCGCAAAGAGTCGGATATGACTGAGCGACTGAACTGAACTGAACTGAGCCATTGAAAGGAAGGGCTATGTTGTGACCTGAGCGCAGGTTGGAAAAGAATTTCCAGACACAAGGAAGAATGAGAAACAAATAGAGTTTATTAGAGTGAGAGAGGACATTTGAAGAGTGCGCCGGGTCAAGGGAGAACTGAGCCTTTTAAGGATTAATAAATTTTTATAGCCTCAAAACAGAAAATTCCTGCTGCATTGGTGGCATTAGGTCATTGGTTAGGGTGTTACAGGATGGGTATTTTTATCTACTATGGAGTCCGGGAGCTGGCCAGTTAAGATTAGGGGCAACTCATGCTATGGGGCTTGGTCACTTCTGGAAATGACCTTAGTACAGATCTCCACATCTGTGACCTTGGTACAGGGCTCCAAGTCTACAGGCTACAGATTGTTTCCAGGGTTCTGGCTCTGGGCTGTGAAATGGCCATCAGGAGACTTTTCCTGGTTTTGTTTCTCCCTGACCGATAGTACAGCAAATAGACAAAGGCAGGAAAAGCCAAGCCAGGTGAGAGATATGGTCCTCCTAGTTCATTGCTGGATCGTGAATCTTTTTATTTCTTTGGTAATTTACTAAAATTTGCTGGGTGAAGCACAGGCTGAAATCACTCTGGTTTTGTTTCTCCCTGACCGATAGTACAGCAAATAGACAAAGGCAGGAAAAGCCAAGCCAGGTGAGAGATATGGTCCTCCTAGTTCATTGCTGGATCGTGAATCTTTTTATTTCTTTGGTAATTTACTAAAATTTGCTGGGTGAAGCACAGGCTGAAATCACGATTGCCAGGAGAAATATCAATAACCTCAGACATGCAGATGACACCACCCTTATGGCAGAAAGCAAAGAAGAACTAAAGAACTTCTTGATGAAAGTGAAAGAGGAGAGTGAAAAAGTTGGCTTAAAGCTTAACATTCAGAAAACTAAGATCATGCCATCTGGTCCCGTCACTTCATGGCAAATAGATGGGGAAGCAATGGAAACAGTGACAGACTTTATTTTGGGGGACTCCAAAATCACTGCAGAAGGTGACTGCAACCATGAAATTAAAAGATGCTTGCTCCTTGGAAGGAAAGTTATGACCAACCTAGACAGCATATTAAAAAGCAGAGATATTACTTTGCTGACAAAGGTCCGTCTAGTCAAAGCTATGGTTTTTCCAGGATGTGAGAGTTGGACTATAGGGAAAGCTGAGTGCCGAAAACTGATGCTTTTGAACTGTGGTGTTGGAGAAGACTTGAGAGTCCCTTGGACTGCAAGGAGATCCAACCAGTTCATCCTAAAGGAAATCAGTCCTGAATATTCATTGGAAGGCCTGATGCTAAAGCTGAAACTCCAATACTTTGGCCACCTGATACGAAGAACTGACTCATTTGAAAAGACCCTGATGCTGGGAAAGATTGAAGGCAGGAGAAGGGGACGACAGAGGATGAGATGGTTGGCTGGCATCACCAACTCGATGGATATGAGTTTGAGTAAGCTCTGGGAATTGGTGATGGACAAGGAAGCCTGGAATGCTGCAGTCCATGGGGTCACAGAGTGGGACACTACTGAGTGACTGAACTGAAATGAACTGTTACATCATAGTGCCTAGTACATGTCATTCACCCATAAACATTATGTTTATAATAAGAATAGTACTCTCAGCATTATTCAGTCTCTTAAGTGCTTGGCACCACATAAGCAAAAGAAAGTGGAAATCTATTCCATTTAATCATTATTATTGAGTAAAGCACTTAAAACAAAGCTTGGCCACCATTGTTGTTCAGTCCCCCAGTCGCGTCTGACTCATTGCGACCCCATGGATTTCAGCACACCAGGCCTCTCTGTCCCTCACCATCTCCCAGAGTTTGCCCAAGTTTGTGTCCATTGCATTGGTGATGCCATCCAGCCATCTCATCCTCTAATGCCCCCTTCGTCTTTTGCCCTCAATCTTTGGCAGCATCAGGGACTTTTCCAGTGAGACAGCTGTTCGTATAAGATGACCAAAATACTTAAGTTTCAGCTTCAGCATCAGTCCTTCCAAGGGGAGTATTCAGAGTTGATTTCCCTTAAGATTGGCTGGTTTGATCTCCTTGCTGGCCAATGGACTCTGCAGCACCACAGTTCCTTCCTGGGTCCTAGACGCTTACTCCTTGGAAGAAAAGTTATGACCAACCTAGATAGTATATTCAAAAGCAGACATTACTTTGCCAACTAAGGTCCATCTAGTCAAGGCTATGGTTTTTCCAGTGGTCATGTATGGATGTGAGAGTTGGACTGTGAAGAAGGCTGAGCGCCGAAGAATTGATGCTTTTGAACTGTGGTGTTGGAGAAGACTCTTGAGAGTCCCTTGGACTGCAAGGAGATCCAACTAGTCCATTCTGAAGGAGATCAGCCCTGGGATTTCTTTGGAAGGAATGATGCTAAAGCTGAGACT
>SJXQ01012358.1:2145-33484 GCA_006408695.1 Aepyceros melampus
CATGTTGAAGTCCTTTAGAATTTTGTTCATAAAACATCTTAGAATTTTGAGGGAGACATCTATGATACATTCATTTGCAGTGTTAATGGCCATTGTCAGAAGGAGGGCAGACTTCAGACCTTCATTCCCTACTTTTCAAACTTGCTACATTGATAAGCACATTATTTTATGCCAAATGTTTGTAATTGTTTAAAGCATATAGTGGAAATGTTATACAATGTCTTCAATAGATCCAGGTAAATGTTAAATATAGCTAATAAAGAATAGAAAATTTGCTTTTATCAGTGTACCTTTTTTCAATAAATTTTAATTCAGAACAGAGTAAAAACTTGACAGTCAAGTTATTCTGTAAAAATAAGCAAGTTTTGTTGCTTGACCTTTCATAAATCAAGCAGTATATTTTTTCATCAAAATAAGCTTATTTCTTCCTAAATACTATGCTGACACAAAGTGCAGTCTCTATTGATTTGTGTGTGTGTGTATGAGTGATCACTCACTTGAGACAGTTAGCAATAATGCTTAGAGAATTCATATCCCATAATGAAAGTGCTGATAATCATGCAAGAACTATCAATAGAAAGGAAGTCCCTCATTTTGAGTCAGTGTAAAACATGTAATTGAGTTTTATTGTTGGGTAGTGGAAAAATACCAGAAAACTAGAAACCAAGAAAATATTGATCGTTTGTGTAAAGGAAATAGTAGTTTGTGTAAAGGAAATATTAGGAAATGCAATGTTTTCCAATATGTATATGTGATCAAATGTTATCGGTCACATTTCAAAAAAATAACGTAATTATAAATACAAGATGTTAAGGAAGTATCAGTCATTCTTAATTGTAGTTAAAAGATATATAGTATGAAATGCATATTTTAGCCATTTCAAATTGTGCAGTTTCCCTGGTAGTTCAGAAGTTAAAGCGTCTGCCTGCAATGTGGGAGATCCGGGTTTGATCCTGGATTGAGAAGATCCCCTGGAGAAGGAAATGGCAACCCACTCCAGTATTCTTGCCTGGAGAATCCCATGACAGAGGAGCCTGGTGGGATACAGTCCACAGGGTCGCAAGGAGTCCGACACGACTGAGCGACTTCACTTTCACTTTCTCTTCAATACATAGAACATGTGGATAATATCAGCTAACTGGAGTGGACAGCTTATATTATAATTGAAATGTTAAAGAATAGAGGGGAAAGTAAAATGATGGATATCTATTTTTCAACCATTAAAAGTTTGTGGCAATCATATTTAAAACTTGGTTAACATATTTATCAATGTTTTTACAAATGGTTTTTTTCCCCTAAGAGAAATATTCCACCAAACAACTTTGCTGTATCAAACCAATTATTTTTGATATGTGAAACATATTAACTTGCTACTGCTTGCATTTCATACTATGAGTGTAAACACCCAATTTAACAGTCAAGGATATTGAAGAGCAGTTTGGAGAATAAACTCAAAGCTTATATGAGATAAGAAGAATGGATATTATTGTGTCATTTACTAAAAAATATATTGTCCACCAAGGTTACATGCTAAATGAGTTTCAGGATGTACCATCTACCCTGCTATGACTCCAATCCAGGATTCTTGAAACTTAACTTTGTCAACTGGTAATTCAGCTATGCTAGGGACCCCACTTTGGGGTGAAATTTCTGCTAAAGACAGAATTTACTATTTGGCTGTTTAACTAATAAGGTATACCTAAAGAAAAGAAGCATGTTAATAGAATATGCTATCAACATTGCTAGTTTTTCTAATATACTGTTCAGGTTTTTTATAGCATTGATGTCTCTGAAGCATAACTTATTTTTATAAGTTCAGTTCAGTTCAGTCGCTCAGTTCTGTCCGACTCTTTGCCACCCCATAAGTCTCAGCATGCCATAGCTCTATTTAATATTCAAATATAGTAGTTTTTTTTTTCTTTTTTAATTTTCCTGGTCCCACCACATATCATGTGGCATCTTATTTCCGCAGATGAGGGATCAAAATTGCAACCCTTGCAGTGGAAGTGCAGAATCTTAACCACTGGACCACCAGGAAGTCTCTGGTAATCTGCAAATATTTTCAATGTTAATGATTACTATTAATGATACTGCTGCTGCTGCTGCTGCTGCTAAGTCACTTCAGTCATTTCCGACTCTGTGTGACCCCATAGAAGGTAGCGCACCAGGCTCCCCCGGCCCTGGGACTCTCCAGGCAAGAACACTGGAGTGGGTTGCCATGTCCTTCTCCAATGTGTGAAAGTGAAAAGTGAAAGTGAAGTCCCTCAGTCGTGCCCAACCCTCAGCGACCCCATGGACTGCAGCCTTCCAGGCTCCTCCGTCCATGGGATTTTCCAGGCAAGAGTATTGGAGTAGGGCGCCACTACTAGGAAAATATAATATACAATTGTCCCACCATATCCATGGGGCATTGGCCAAGGACCTGCCTTATGTATCATAGTTTGTAGATGCTCAAGACCCATAGTCATGATTTGCATTTGTGGGTTCCACCAACCTCAGACTGTGCAGTTCAATTCAGTTCAGTCGCGCAGTCATGTCCGACTCTTTGTGACGCCATGCATCGCAGTACGCCAGGCCTCCCTGTCCATCACCAACTCCCGGAGTTCACTCAGACTCCTGTCCATTGAGTCCATGATGTCATCCAGCCATCTCATCCTCAGTCGTCCCCTTCTCCTCCTGCCCCCAATCCCTCCCAGCATCAGGGTCTTTTCCAATGAGTCAACTCTTCGCATAAGGTGCCCAAAGTACTGGAGCTTCAGTTTTAGCATCATTCCTTCCAAAGAAATCCCAGGGTTGATCTCCCTCAGAATGGACTGGTTGGATCTCCTTGCAGTCCAGGGGACTCTCAAGAGTCTTCTCCAACACCACAATTCAAAAGCATCAATTCTTCTGCGCTCAGCCTTCTTCACAGTCCAACTCTCATATCCATACATGACCACAGGAAAAACCATAGCCTTGACTAGACGGACCTTAGTCGGCAAAGTAATGTCTCTGCTTTTGAATATACTATCTAGGTTGGTCATAACTTTTCTTCCAAGGAGTAAGCGCCTTTTAATTTCATGGCTGCAGTCACCATCTGCAGTGATTTTGGAGCCCAAAAAAACAAAGTCTGACACTGTTTCTACTGTTTCCCCATCTATTTCCCATGAAGTGATGGGGCCAGATGCCATGATCTTCGTTTTCTGAATGTTGAGCTTTAAGCCAACTTTTTCACTCTCCTCTTTCACTTTCAACAAGAGGCTTTTTAGCTCCTCCTCACTTTCTGCCATAAGGGTGGTGTCATCTGCATATCTGAGATTATTGATATTTCTCCCAGCAATCTTGATTCCAGCTTGTGTTTCTTCCAGTCCAGCATTTCTCATGATGTACTCTGCATATAAGTTAAATAAGCAGGGTGACAATATACAGCCTTGACGTACTCCTTTTCCTATTTGGAACCAGTCTGTTGTTCCATGTCCAGTTCTAACTGTTGCTTCCTGACCTGCATACAGATTTCTCAAGAGGCAGGTCAGGTGGTCTGGTATTCCCATCTCTTTCAGAATTTTCCACAGTTTACTGTGATCCACACAGTCAAAGGCTTTGACATAGTCAATACTGTATTTATTCAAAAAATATCCATATATAAGTTAACCCATGCAGTTAGAATACATGTTGTTCAAGGGTTAACTATAATTCAAAATTTATAAAATATACAGTCACATCCAAGTGTCCATACATCGTAGTACTGGAATTTTTAATGTCACACATTAAACTCAATATAACACAAATTTACAGTTTGAATGTAGTAAAAATAATATTTGTAAGTTTCTCCTGGGTAGATACTGCAACAAAGACCAAATAAGACTAGAATCATTAGTGAAATCAGCTGAGAATGTCTAAGGAGGTTAAATTATTAATTATTTTATGTATTTCTTGAAGAAAACAAATCTACTTAGAAAATAAAATATTTAAGTAATCTGCTAAAGTCTATGATAAAACAATAACTTCAAAAATTAACATTTAAATAGAGGCTAAAGCATAATGTTGAAATATCTAGTCATATTTCTAGATTGAAATGTTACTATAAAATTTTTAAGATTTTGAGGCTTTTGGGAACTCTTAAACATATCCATGTCACTTTTAAAAACTATGCATAGTGGTTTTAGTATTTTAAAAGATGTGAAAGTAGCAGTAGAAGTAATAACAGAAATAAGAATCAATGTTAATCTTTTTGGCAAGAAGGAGAACAATTCACTATCCCCAAAATATCTTTTTTGGAGTATTTGGACATAAGGATTATCTTGAACTGGCTATTTTTTAAGAAAACAGCAGACACAGGAAAATCTCTGAAAACTAGATAGACATACTGTTAGAGACATTTGTATTTACATGAGAAATTCCATTTGTAAAGGCATCTACCTCTCTGTACAGGAAGAGGATGATGACTAAATATCTAGAGATTCTACAATGGAAAAAGCAAATCTGATTAGCCACCTTACTCTACTTACAGTGATTTTACTGCTCCCATTAGTGGCTCCTCCAACTCCAGCATCTTCTTTTGTCTTTAGCTTAAAATGATAAGCTTTGTTAATGATTTTATTGCTTTTAGACATGAGATTAAAAAAAAAAAAGGCTCAGAAAATCTTATGAAAATATCTAACTATGCAAAGACCTGTTTTGTCAGGTTTTCCCAAAGCACAGAATGCCTCATTCCTGATCTCTGCCCTAAATATATTTCAGGGTGATTTTTAAGTTCAGTGACTGCAGTGGCAAGGGACTCCATCCTTGTCAAAGACGATGGTGAGTGACAATTTTTCATTCACACAGCTGATGATCATCTCACTTTATTTTATGAATGTGATATCTCTAAATCCTTAAGACTTTTATGGTAAAAGAATACTTGTTTCCTGTTACACTACTATATGATTTTTCTTTTTCTAACACTCTTGGTCTTTTTCACTGTTCATTATTCCTCTAAATGATAGTGAACCAGTAGTATTGCAATATATTGGTGATAGTGGTGGGAAAATAAATTAAATAAAAAAAAAAACTTCTCCAATCCAGAAAACCTTGCCAAAAAAAATACTAGAAAAAAACTTTATTATTTAATAAGCATAAAACCAGAATGTAATACACATCACACATAACATTCTCTGAGGTGGCAAAGATAGAAAGCTCATCCTTTTCTGTAGCCAAGCAGACACAACTCATTAGACACATTTTTTTTCAATATAAACTATATTTACTTCTTAAGTAAGAGGAACTGAACATTTGTCATATAGTTCATCCTAACTTTACCCAGCAGTTGCTTTAAAAAAAAAAAACAAACAAACAAACTACTAATGTGACTTGTTAAATTTGAACACCAATTTTGGCCATTATTTCTCTGTAAACTCTATTTCCATCTCAGTTTTCTCAATGAAGGTACCAACTAAGGAGTCAATAATCCTGTCCAGTTCTCATATGAAATCCATGTACTCCAGGATAACTTTATTCGGGATAAAATGTTTTGTTTTGTTTGTTTGTTTTTCCCTCATCTACTTTCATTTTGTCTAATTTTTCAATGGGTTCAAAAACTAAATATATATTGGATTCCCTCCAAGCCCAAGCAGCAAAAATTAACTAGGTGAAATGTGTATATGATAAGCAGAGAATTCCAATTACAAAACCTTACAATTTTTAAAAAGGAAGATATATGTAAGAGAAATTATATGTTCATTCTATGCCCGTTATAATCTGTTTAGTCTTTTATAATCTTTTATAATCTGTTTTAGTCTTACTGAGACTGGATAGGACAGAAATAATCCTTGGTCTCAAGGAGCCAAATTTGGCTTACGATTCTTATTCACCTTCATTCTCAACTAAGAGGATAAGTTCAAATTTGCTTGGGAACTATCAGCTTGCTTGTGTTAAGAAACAAAAGTCAACCAAGTAAATTTTGAAGATCTAATTGACTTCATTCAATGATTCATGAACTGGGTGGAACCCCATTTAGGAACTAGAAGAAAGCTCAGAGAGGGTTATACAAAATGGAAGCACTTTATAGGAAGGACGTAAGGCAAGGGAGCTATTGGCAAAAGAAACAAAATAATTATGTTTAGGCCAAAATGTCGTCTTTGTTAGGGGGAGGGAGTATCAGGTTTTATTGGGCAGATTGCCTCTTCTTTCTCTTGGGAATGATGAAACTCTTACCTGAGGGATTACTTCGTTGGTGATGATCAGGAAATTCTGAACTGCTTGATTAAAATTACATTTCTGAAAGTCAAAATGACAATTAGGTCAAGTATTAAATCTATGATTGGTATCATGGACTTTAGCACAAGTAATACTTTTTGGAGCCTACAGTTTTCATTTTAACACTTAGAAGGGCAAATCACTTCCTTTGCCTACTGAGAAACATGTATTTTCAAAATAAATTATATTTAGAATTAGTATATTAGTTCATCTGATAAAGAATCTGCCTGCAGTGCAAGAGACTCTGGTTTGATTCCTGGGTCTGGAAGATACATGGAGAAGGGATAGGCTACCCACTCCAGTATTCTTGGGCTTTCCCGGTGTCTCAGTTACTAAAGAATCTGTCTGCAATTTGGAAGACCTGAGTTCAATCCCTGGGTTGGGAAGATCCACTGAAGAAGGGAATGGCTATCCACTCCAGTATTCTGGCCTGGATAATTTAATGGACTATATAGTCCATGGGTCACAGAATTGGACATGACTGCACAACTTTCACTTTCATATAGATAATGGAGAAAAGGGGAGAGTGAAAAAGTTGGCTTAAAGCTCAACATTCAGAAAATGAAGATCATGGCATCTGGTTCGATCACTTCATGTGAAAGAGATGGGGAAACAGTAGAAACAGTGTCAGAATTTATTTGGGGGGGCTCCAAAATCATTGCAGGTTGTGACTGCAGCCATGAAATTAAAAGACGCTTACTCCTTGGAATAAAAGTTATGACCAACCTAGATAGTATATTCAAAAGCAGAGACATTACTTTGCCGACTAAGGTCCATCTATTCAAGGCTATGGTTTCTCCTGTTGTCATGTATGGATGTGAGAGTTGGACTGTGAAGAAGGCTGAGCACCAAAGAATTGATGCTTTTGAACTGTGGTGTTGGAGAAGACTCTTGAGAGTCCCTTGGACTGCAAGGAGATCCAAGCAGTCCATCCTGAAGGAGATCAGTCCTGGGATTTCTTTGGAAGGAATGATGCTAAAGCTGAAACTCCAGTACTTTGTCCACCTCATGCGAAGATTTGACTCATTGGAAAAGACCCTGATGCTGGGAGGGATTGGGGGCAGGAGGAGAAGGGGACGACCGAGGATGAGATGGCTGGATGACATCATGGACTCGATGGACGTGAGTCTGAGTGAACTCCAGGAGTTAGTGATGGACAGGGAGGCCTGGCGTACTGCGATTCATGGGGTGGCAAAGAGTTGGACACGACTGAGTGACTGAACTAACTAACTAACAGCATCAACATCTTTTGTATTAAACTGAGGGACACTATTAAAATGTTTGTGTTGGGAGCCAGATGGCAGAGGAGAAGATGCAGAGTTCACATCTTCCTAGAATTAGGCTATGTGCCAGATGCTGGTGAAGGGACCACAACAGTGAGGCTGATGGGAGGAGTTGCTGAGTGACCAGTAGGATTTCAAGAGAGAGAGTAGCGGGAGAAATGGAGATGGTTTTGGGGTGGCACATCTCAGTGGCAGCTGGGGAAGAGGAGGTGTTCACATGCCTGGAGTGGCAGATTTACCTCAGGGTGATTCAGTGGGGAAGGAGGGACCCTTGAGGCTTGGAGAATTGGGAATAACATCCCTAGTGTTTTCTCTACCCACTTGGCTAAGGGAGCCTACTGGAGTGCCAGGCCTGGAACTATGCCCTCTGATCTCCCTTTGCCTGTGTGGAGCCTGGTGCCATTGGAGCAGGGAAGAGGAGGAATCCGATGGACTGGGAGAGACCTTTAAGCTTTGGGGTATTGGGTTAGCTCTATGACTTTCCTCAGCTGAAGCCTGTGCTTGATTCCTCATCATCCAAGTTCAGAGGTATTCCAGAGCCCCTCTGAGTCAGGCTGAGGCTCCAATTTGCCCCTGCACACACAGAACGACCTTTGCCCAGACACTTTTCTGGCATCATGGATCCTGAGCCTAGACCCTGCCCCACCTAAGCCCTGCTACTCACAGGTAACACTTTTCCTGATTTATTATTTTGGAGGGGGTTTGTTTTTTGGTTTTTTTTGTTTTTGTTTTTGTTTTACTTTTGTTCTTTGCTATTGTGATTCTGTTTTGCTTCTGATGGTTTTTTCATATATCTTCTTATTTTTCTAATACACCTGTTAGTTTCCAGATTTATTTCATTTTTTATTCTTTGTTATTGCTTTCCTTTTCTCCAGTTCTCTATTTTTCTTTGTGCCATGCTGTGTGGCATGTGGGATCTCAGTTCAAGGTCCACAGACTGGGGCTGAGCTTCTCTGGTGGGGGCACTTAGTTTGAAACACTGGACTAACCTCAGATCCCAGGGAATAGTAATTGGAGTGAGGTCTCCCAGAGATCACATCTCAACACTGAGACAGCTCTAACCAACTACATTCAAGCACCAGTGCTGGAAACCTCAAGCCAAAAAAACTTATAATACAAGAACACCATTCCACCTATCCAAAAAAAAAAAAAATAATAATAATAATAAAATTAAAAAATAAATAAATAAATAAGATGAGGGGGAAAAAAAAAGTAACAGATAGAGAAGCAAAGTAAAAACTTGCAAAACCAAAACAATGAATAAGAAATAAGCAAACTAATTGGAAAATAATTTATAGTAAAGATAGTAGAGATGATCATGAATATCAGAGATATCATGGGGAAAAAAATGTAAGAAACATTTAATGAACACCTGGAAGAATTAAGTTGCTCCAGTCATGTCTGCCTTTTTGAGACCCCATGGACATGAGGCTCCTCTGTCCATAGGATTCTTGAGACAAGAATACTGAAGTGGATTACTATGCCCTCCTCCAGGGGATCTTCCAGGCCCGGGAATTGAACTTGCATCTCATTATGTCTGTGCATTGGCCAGCAAGTTCTTTACCACTAGTGTCACATGGCTCCTCTCATGGCTCAGAGGGTAAGCAATCTTCCTGCAATGCAGAAGACACAAGAAACATATGTTTGATCCCTGAGTTGGTTAGATCGTTTGGATAAGGAAATGGCAACCCACTCCAGTATTCTTGCCTGGAGAATCCCAAGGACAGAGGAGACTTGTGCGCTACAGTCTATGTGGTACCAAAGAGTTGGACGTGACTGAGTGACTGTCACCTCTATCACATACTGAAAGAACTAAAGAATAAACAAACAGTGATGAACAACACAATGACTGAAATTAAAAAATACTCTAGAAGAAATCAATTGCAGAATAATTGAGGCAGATGAACAGATAAGTGAACTGGAAGATAGGATGGTGGAAATAATTGCTGAAGAGCAGAATAAACAAAAAAGATGTAAAGAATAGAGGACAATCTCAAAGACTTCTGGTAAAATATTAAATGCACCAACATTTAAATTATACTGGTCCCAGAAGAGTAGAAAAATAGAAAGGGTCTAAGAAAATCTGAAAAGATCATAGTCAAAAACTTCCTTAACATGGGGAGAGGAAATAAAATAACTAGCCAAGTCAGAAAGCAGAGACCATACAGAATAAGCCCTAAAAGAGCCACATCAAAACACATATTAATAATAGTACCAAAATTTAAACTCAAAGAAAAAATGTTAAAAGAAACAAAGGAAAAGCAAAAAGTAACATACAAGGGGTGTGTGTGTGTGTGTGTGTGTGTGTGTATGCACACATTCACTAAGTTGCTTCAGTTGTGTCTGACTCTTTGCCAACCATGGACTGTAGCCCACCAGACTCCTTGGTCCATAGGATTCTCTATGCAATATACTGGAGTGGGTTACTATGCCCTCCTCCAGTGAATCTTCTCCACCCAGGGAATGACCCCATGTTTCTCATGTCTCCTGCATTGGCAAGTGGGTTCTTTACCACTAGTGACACTTGGAAAGCCCTAACATGCAAGGGAATCCCCATAAAACTGTCAGCTGATTTTTCAGAGGAAATCCTTCAGGCCAGAAGGAAGAGTCAGGATATATTTAAAGTGATGAAAAGTAAAAAATAAAAACAACAACAACAACAAAAACACACAAAGCAAAAGCCTACAACCAAGATTACACTGTGTAACAAGGGTCTCATTCAGATTTAATGAAGAAATCAGAAGCTTTACAGGCAAGCAAACACTAAGAAAATTCAGCACCAATAAACCAGACTTACAATATATGCTAAAGGAACTTCTCTAAACAAGAAATGCAAGAGAAGAAAAAGACACAAAAACAAACCTAAAATAATTAAGAAAATGATAACAGGAATATATATATATCAAGTCACTAGTGAGTGAAGTTGTGCAGTTGTGTCCAACTCTTTGTGGCCCCATGGACTGTAGCCTACCAAGCTCCTCTGTCCATGAGATTTTCCAGGCAATAGTACTGGAATGGGTGGCCATTTCCTTCTCCAGGGGATCTTCCCAACCCAGGGATCGAACCTGGGTCTCCCTCCTGTAGACAGACTTTTTACAGTCTGAGCCACCAGGGAATTATCTTAAATGTAAATGGATTACCCTTTTACACCATTGGCATGAAAGTAAATTTGTACAGCCATTATGGGGAACAGTATGGAGATTCCTTAGAAGAACTAAAAATAGTGCTACCTTATTACCCTGCAATATCACGCTTGGGCATATAGCTGGAGAGAAACATGATTGAAAAGGACACAAACACCCCAACATTCAATGCAACACTGACGTTGGTCAAGACATGGAAGTAACCTTAATGTCCATTGACAGAAGAATGGATAAAGAATATGTGGTACAAATATACAATGGGATAATACTCAGCCATTAAAAATGAAATAATGGCATCTGAAGTAACATGAGTAGACCTGTAGATTGTTTTACTGTAAGTCAGACAAAGAAGGAGAATTGCCATATGACATCCCTTGCATGCAAAATCTAAAAAAAAAAAAAGAAAAAAAGAAAAAAAAACACAAGAATTTACTTACAAAACATAAATGACTCACAGACTTAGAGAACAAATTTGTGGTTGTCAGGTGGGAAGGATGTGGGAAACAGATAGTTAGGAAATCTGGGACCGACATGTAAACACTGCTGTGTTAAAATGTATAGCCAACAGGCTTTTATTGTATAGCGCAGGGAACTCTTCTCAATATTACATGGCAGCCTGGATGGGAAGAGAATTTAGAGGAGAATGGATACATGTATGTGCATAGCTGAAGTCCTTTGCTGTCTACCTGAAACTATCCCAACATTGTTAGTTAGCTATACTCGCATGTGAAATAAAAAGTTCAAAGCAATGTAAGTAAATTAAATACCTAAACCAAAAGACACAGACTGACTCAATGAATACAAAAACAAGACCTGTGTATATATTGCCTAGAAGAAACCAATTTCAGATCTGGGACACATACAAACTGAAAGTGAGGGCATGGAAAAAAATATTCCATGCAAAATGCAATCAAAAGAAAGCTGAAATAGCAATACTCATAAAATAGACATTAAAATAAAAACTATTACAAGAGATAAAGAAAGACAAGACATTGATCAAAGGATTAATTCAAGAAGCTGATATAGTGATTATATATATTTATACACTCAGTATAGGACCATCTCAATACATAAGACAAACACACAAACATTATTCTCAGTGGTGAAAAACTGAAAGCAGTCCCCTAAGATCAGGAACAAGACAAAGGGGTCCATTCTCACCACTTATTCAACATAGTTTTGAAAGTTCTAACTACAGCACTTAGAGAAGAAAAAGAAATAAAAGTAATACAGATCAGAAAAGAAGAAGTACAACTCTCACTATTTGCAGATGATATGATACTATATATTGTAAACCAAAAAGAAACTATCAGAAAATTACAAGAGCTTATCAGCGAATTTAGAAAAGTCGTTGGATACAAGGTCAATACACATCAATCATTTGCATTCCTATGTACTAACAATGAAAAAAAAATCAGAAAGAGAAATTAAGAAATCAATCCCATCCACCATTGCAACAAAAAGAATAACATATATAGGAATAAACCTACCTAAGGAGATAATAAACTGTAGAAAATTCTGAAAGAGATGGGAATACCAGACCACCTGACCTGCCTCTTGAGAAATCTGTATGCAGGTCAGGAAGCAACAGTTAGAACTGGACATGGAACAACAGACTGGTTCCAAATAGGAAAAGGAGTACGTCAAGGCTGTATATTGTCACCTTGCTTATTTAACGTCTATGCAGAGTACATCATGAAAAACACTGGACTGGAAGAAACACAAGCTGGAATCAAGATTGCCGGGAGGAAGATCAACAACCTCAGATATGCAGATGACACCACCCTTATGGCAGAAAGTGAAGAGGGGCTAAAAAGCCTCTTGATGCAAGTGAAAGAGGAGAGTGAAAAAGTTGGCTTAAAGCTCAACATTCAGAAAACGAAGATCATGGCATCTGGCCCCATCACTTCATGGGAAATAGATGGGGAAACAGTGTCAGACTTTATTTTTTGGGGCTCCAAAATCACTGCAGATGGTGACTGCAGCCATGAAATTAAAAGACGCTTACTCCTTGGAAAAAAAAGTTATGACCAACCTAGATAGTATATTCAAAAGCAGAGACATTACTTTGCCTACTAAGGTCCATCTAGTCAAGGCTATGGTTTTTCCAGTGGTCATGTATGGATGTGAGAGTTGGACTGTGAAGAAGGCTGAGCGCTGAAGAACTGATGCTTTTGAACTGTGGTGTTGGAGAAGACTCTTGAGAGTCCCTTGGACTGCAAGGAGATCCAACCAGTCCATTCTGAAGGAGATCAGCCCTGGGATATCTTTGGAAGGAATGATGCTAAAGCTGAAGCTCCAGTACTTTGGGCACCTTATGCGAAGAGTTGACTCATTGGAAAAGATCCTGATGCTGGGAGGGATTGGGGGCAGGAGGAGAAGGGGATGACTGAGGATGACATGGCTGGATGGCATCACGGACTCAATGGACGTGAGTCTGAGTGAACTCTGGGAGTTGGTGATGGACAGAGAGGCCTGGCATGCTGTGATTCATGGGGTCACAAAGAGTAGGACACAAATGAGCGACTGAACTGAACTGAACTGAGGGAGATAAGAGAACTGTATACAGAAAATTATAAGACACTGATGAAAGAAATCAAAGGCAGCATAAATAGATGGAGAGATATTCTTTGTTCTTAGGTAAGAAGAATCAGTTTTGTGAAAATAACTATACTACCAAATGCAATATTACAGATTCAACATGATCCCTATCAAATTACCAATGGCATTTTTCACAGAACTAGAGCAAAAAATCTCACAATTTATATGGAAACACAAAAGACCCCAAATAGTCAAACCAGCCTGAAGAAATAAGAATGAAGATGAAGGAATCAACTTTCTTGACTTCAAACTCTACTACAAAGATACAGTCATCAAGACAGTGTGGTACTGGCACAAAAACAGAAATATAGACCAATGGAACAGGATAGAGATCCAGAAAATAAACTCACACACCTCTGGATTCCTTATTTTGATAAAGGAGGCAAGAATATACAATGGGGCAAAGATAGCCTCTTCAATAAGTTGTCTGGGAAAACTGGACAGCTACATGTAAAAGAATGAAATCAGAACACTTCGTAATACCGTACACAAAGATAAACTCAAAATGGATTAAAGATCTAAAATTAAAACCGTAAACTATAAAATCTTTAGAGGAAAACTCAGGCAGAACACTCAGTGACATAAATCAAAGCAAGATCCTCTATGATCCAAGTCTTACAGTAAGGAAATAAAATAAATAGATAAATAAACAAGTGGGACATAGTTAAACATAAAAGTTTTTGCACAACAAAGAAAATTACAATCAAGGTGAAAAGACAACCCTCAGAATGAGACAAAATAATGTAAAGGAAACAGTCGACCAAGAGTTAATTTCCAAAATATATGTACAAGCAACTCAATACCTAAAAACAAACAACTCACATCCCAATCACAAAGTAGGAAAAAGATCTAAGCACATATTTCTCCAAAGACATACTTTTAAAAAAACATATGAAAAGATGTTCAACATTGCTCATTATTAGAAAAATGCAAATCAAAACTACAATGAGAAACCACCTCATGCTGGTCAGAATGGCTATCATCAGAATGTCTAAAAACAATAAATCTTGGAGAGGGTGTGGAGAAAAGAGAACCCTCTTGCACTGCTGGTGGGAATGTTGATTGATACAGCCATTATAGAAGATGGTATGGAGATTCCTTTAAAACTAGGAATAAAACCACCATGTGACCCAGCAATCTCACTCCTAGACATATACTCTGAGGAAATCAAAAATGAAAAAGACACAAGTACCCCAACATTCATTGCTTCACTATTTACAATAGCTAGAACTTGAAAGCAACCTAGATAACCATTGATAGATGAATGGATAAAGAAGCTGTGCTACATATATACAATGGAATATATTACTCAGCCATAAAAATGAACACATTGAGTCATTTCTAATGAGGTGCACTATCCTAGAGCCTATTATACAGAGTTAAGTAAGTCAGAAAGAGATATGTAAATATCATATACTAATGTATATATGTGAAGTCTAGAAAGATGGACTGATGAATTTATTTGCATAGCAGCAATGGAGAGAGAGACTTAGAGAACAGATGGACACAGGAGGAGGGGAGGAGGGAGAGGGTGAGATGTATTGATAGAGTAACATGGAAACTTATAATAACATATGTAAAATAGATAAACTGATAACGCTGTATGACTCAAGAAATTCAAACAGGGGCACTGTAACAATCTGAATAGGTGGGGTTGGGAGAAAGATAGGAGGGAGATTCAAGAGGGAGGGGAGATGGGTGTATCCATGGCAAATTCTTATTGATGTAAGACAGAGAAAAAAAAAAAAAACACACAAAATTCTGTAAAGGAAATATCCTTCAATTTAAAAATTAAAATTAAAAAAGAAGCCTAAATAAATGGAGGTTAAACAGTTACCTGCTAAATAACCAAGTGTTCACAGAAAAAATTGAAGAGGAGATTTAAAAATATGTAGAAAAAATGACAATGAAAATAGATGATCCAAAATCTATGGTATGCAGCAAAAGCAGTTCTAAGAGGGAAGTTTGTAGCAATTCAATCTCAGGAAATTAGAATAATATCAAATAAACATCCAACCTTACACCTAAAGCAACTAGAGAAATAACAAAGAAAACCCAGTCAGTGGAAGGAAAAAAAATCATAAAGATCATAACAGAAATAAATGAAATAAAAATAGAGAAAATAATAGCAAAGAAGAATAAAACTAAAACTTTGTTCTTTGAGAAGGTAAACAAAGGTGATAAACCTTTAGCCAGACTCCTCTAGGAAATATAGAGAAGGTTCAAATTAATAAAATCATAAATGAAAAAGGAAAAGTTACAACCAATAATGCAAAAATATAAATGATCATAAGAGACTACTACAAGCAAGTATATGTAAACAAAATGGGCAATCTGGAAGAAATGAATGAATTCTTAGAAAGGCACAGCCTCCCAAGAGTGAACTAGAAATAATGAGAAAATTTAAACAAAACAATCACAAGTAACAGAATTTAAACTGTAATTTAAAACCTTCCAACAAAAAAAGTCCGGACCAGATGGCCTCACATACAGGTTCTATCAAAAATTTAGAGAAGAGCTAACATCCATTTTTATCAAACTCTTCCAAGAAATTGCTGAGACAGTTTGCAGAGGCAAATTCATTCTCAAGGCCACCATCACCCTGATACCAAAATGAAACAAAGATATCACAAAGAAATAAAATTATAGGACAGTATATAAATGCAAAAATCCTCAGCAAAATGCTAGCAAACCTAATCCAGCAACATATTAAAAGGATCATATACCATGATCAAGTGGACTTTATCCTAGGAATGCAAGGATTCTTCAATACATACAAATCATTTGATGTGATACACTTTGTTAACAAATTAAAGAATAAAAACCATATGATCATCTCAGTAGATGCAGAAAAAGCAGCTGTTGACAAAATTGAACACTGATTTATGATGAAAATTCTCCAGAAACTGGGCATAGAGGGAACTTACCTCAACATAATAAAGGCCATGTGTGACAGACCCATGAAAACTATCATTCTTAATGATAAAAAAACTAAAATTGTGTCCTCTAATATCAGGAACAAGACAAGGTTGCCTATTCTCACCACTCTTATTCAACATAGTTTGGGAATTCCTTATGATGACAATTAAGAAAAAGAAATAAAGGAATACAAATTGGAAAATAAGAAGCAAAGCACTCTCTCTTTGCATATGACATGTTATTATACATAGAAAATCCTAAAGATATCACCAGAAAATGATTGAACCTAATCAATGAATTGGCAAAATTTCAGAATACAAATTTAGTACACAGAAATCTCTTGCTCTATACACTAAATCAGAAAGAGAAATTAAGGAAATAATCTCAATCACTACTGCAACAAAAAGAATAAAATATCTTGGAGTGAACTTATCTAAGAAGACAAAAGACCTGTATGCCAAAAACTATAAGACATTGATGAAAGACATCAAATATGACACAGACAGATGGAGAAATACACCATGTTCTTGGATGGGAAAGAATTGATATAGTGAAAACAAATATACTACCTAAGCAACCTCCAGCCTTGGGATTTCTTTGGAAGGAATGATGCTAAAGCTGAAACTCCAGTACTTTGGCTGCCTCATATGAAGAGTTGACTCATTGGAAAATACTCTGATGCTGGAAGGGATTGAGAGTAGGAGAAGAAGGGGACGACAGAGAAAGAGATGGCTGGATGGCATCACGGACTCAATGGACATGAGTCTGAGTGAACTCCGGGAGTTGGTGATGGACAGGGAGGCCTGATGTGCTGCGATTCATGGGGTTGCAAAGAGTCGGACACGACTGAGCGACTGAATTGAAAGCAATCTCAGATTCAATGCAATTCCTGTCAAATTATCAATAGCATTCTTCACAAAATTAGGGCCAAAAATTTACAAGTTTACAATTTGTTTGGAAATACAAAAGACCCTGAAGAGCCAAAATATTCTTTAGAAACAAGAATGGAGCTGGAGGAATCAGGCTCCTGAACTCAAATTATACTACAACACGACATTAAATAAAACAGATGGTCTTAGCTGAAAAGAAGAAATAAGGACCAATGGTACAGGATAGAAATCCAAGAGATAAACCCACACACTTATCACTTTATGAGAAATGATATAAGAATATATAATGGGAAAAAAAAAAAAAAAACATCTTCTTTAATAAGTGGTCCTAAGAAATCTGGACAGCTACATGTAAAAGAATGAGATTAGCATACTGCCTAACACCATACACAAAAATAAACTCAAAATGGATTAAAGACTTAAATGTAAGACACTATAAAACTCTTATTAGACAAAGCAGGAAAACCACTCTGACAAAAATCACAGCAAGGTTTTTTTTAACCCACTTCCTCAGGCAATGAAATTAAAAACAAGAATAAAGAAATGAAACTTAATTAAACACAGTAGCTTTTGAACAGCAAAGGAAATCATAATTAAAACACAAGGACAACCCTCAGAATGGGATAAAATATTTACAAATGAAACAATGAACAAAGGATTAATCTTCAAAGTATACAAAGAGTTCATGTAGCTCAATATATTTAAGAAACAACTCAAACAAAAAAATGGGCAGAAGATCTAAATAGAGATTTGTCCAAAGAAGATCTAAAGATGGACAAGATGCTCATGAAAAGATGCTCATCATCACTTATTGTAGAAATATCAATTAAAACTATAATGAGGTATCACCTCATACCAGTCAGAATGGCCATCGTCAAAAAATCTACAAATGATGAATGATGGAGGAGGTATTGAGAAAAGGGAACCCTCTTACATTGTTTCTGGGAATGTAAATTGATATAGCCATTGTGAAGAGCAGTATGGAAGTTCCTTAAAATGTTAAACATAGAATTACCATATGATCCCGGAATAGGTGATGGCACCCCACTCCAGTAATCTTGCCTAGAAAATCCCATGGAAGGAGGAACCTGGTGGGCTGCAGTCCATGGGTTCGCGAAGAGTCAGACATGACTGAGCAACTTCCCTTTCACTTTTCATGCATTGGAGAAAGAAATGGCAATTCACTCCAGTGTTCTTGCCTGGAGAATCCCAGGGATGGGGGAACCTGGTGGGCTGCCATCTATGGGGTCACACAGAGTCAGAAACGACTGAAGTGACTTAGCAGCAACACCATATGACCCAGCAATCTCACTACTTGTCATATACCCAGATAAAACCATAACTTAAAAAGACACATGTGTTCCAATGTTCATTGTAGAACATTTGTAATAGCCAGGACATGGAAGAAATATAACTGTTAATCAACAGAAGAATGGATAAAGAAAATATGATACATATATCCATGGAATATTATTCAGCCATGAAAAGGAATGAAATTGAGTCCATTGTTGCTGTTGCTGCTGCTGCTAAGTTGTTTCAGTCATGTCCAACTCTGTGTGACCCCATAGATGGCAGCCCACCAGGTTCCCCTGGTCCTGGGATTCTCAGGCAAGAACAATGGAGTGGGTTGCCATTTCCTTCTTCAAAGCATGAAAGAGAAAAGTGAATGTAAAGTTGCTCAGTCGTGTCTGACTCTTAGCGACCCCATGGACTACAGCCTACCAGGCCCTCTGTCCATGGGATTTCCCAGGCAGGAGTACTGGGGTGCCATTGCTTTCTCTGGAGTCCATTGTAGTGATGTAGATAAACCTAGAGACTGTTATACAGAGTAAAGTAAATCAGAATGAGAAAAACAAATATTGTATATTAGTACATACATATGGAACCTAGAAAATGGCATTAATAAACCTATTTGCAGGGCAGAAATGAGACACAGAAGTAGAGAATGATCTTCTGGACACAGGGCAGGAAGGAGAGGCTGGGATAAATTGAAAGAGTATTATTGACATATATACAGTACCATGTGTGAAATAGATACTAGCAAGAACCTTTTGTATAGTACAGGGAGATCAGCTTGCTGCTCTGTGATGACCTAGAGGGGTGAGATGGTGATGGGAAGGAAGGCCGCTCAAGAGGGAAGGGACATATTTATACATATGGCAGATTCCCTTCACTGTTCAGCAGACATTAACACAGCATCTTAAAGTGATTATGATCCAATTAAAAAGAAAAAGTTTGTGTAGTTAAAAAAAAGCACATTAAACAAAAGCACATTAAAATTTTAAGTGATTATTCAAGAAAAAAATTAATTCTAATCAAACAGCCTGGAACTGGAAATGGTTAGGCGTGCTCAGTTTATACGAGCTAGAAAAGAGATGTAAACAGAGGAGGTGCAGAAGCAAAAAGAGTATTTGACTGGATACAGCTTAAAGCTTAGTTGGTTGTGATTGATTGTTTTTAGCCATTTAACTTCATAACTTTGAGGCATTTACAGGTTTAGGTTTGCATTTGCTTTCATAGGCTACCCATGCATGTGTTCCCCCTCATTCTAATGGCCTCTTTGCTTGATTATCAATATTAATTGATTTTGATATGTCAGAACCTCAATTTTAATTGACATTTTAATGTAGTAAACAACATTGATTTTAGATTTTAAAAGATTTATGTGAAAGAAAGTTTATAAACAATATTTGAATATTAAAAAAATTGAATTTATAATTTTAATGCTATGTTTGTTAGTGTTGACTAAGCTTTGAAAAGTTTCCTATCAGGATAAATTCTTCAAAAACTTAAAACACAAGCATATTCTATTTATTAGTTTAGATTAAAATGTGAGAGGAAGTTTAAGTAAGCTATAGATGAGACTGTTGAAGGAAATTTAATGTAATTACATTTATATCCACACATATTAATCAAGGAGCCTTTTAAAAATTATTAATATTTTCATAGATTTATAACTAAAATGCCAAGACTCTGAAAGCTCAATTTAGAAACTTAAGGAAAATGTGACTCATTTATAGAATTAGTATTAAGTTGATTTTTTTGTATGTAAATAATAGCTACTAATAATCTTTCTTCAACTTAAAAAACACAAAAAAATTAATATTTATAAAGTACTTCCACATCTATTATTAATTCATCAATGTCTCCATATTCAAATTAGCAGTTCCTTCAGAGTTATACTCTATCCATCATAGAACTAAAAATATAATTTTATGATATAAATCTGACTATCCATTTTTTAAATATGCTGTTAAATATAAGTGCTTGAGAAAATGCTTCATATTAACTCAAAAATTAAACTAATTTATGGATTTTAGATTATTTTCAGTAAAAATTTTGAAGTGTTTTTATTGTATTTAGATAATGATTTAGTTCTTATATCTTGATATCATGACCTAATATAACTGCATTTGTATTCTGTTTCATTTTTTTCCCACCTTTGGACAAGTCACTTCTGTTAGATAATTTAAGCTAAATTCAAATATTTCTATTTTGCTTAGTAACAATTCAGAAAAATGAAATGTGGCTATTTAGAAATTCAGAATTATATCTCATGCACAAATCTGTTGATATTCTTTATAAAATAATAGGGATTTGAATGCCTATGTTTTTCTAAATGTCCAAAATCTCCTTTTCCATCACTTCTATTACCAAATATAAATGATATGCAATAGTTAACTAACACAAATAGCATTTATACTTACAGAGAATTTCTTTTTAATTTAAATCATTGAAAAGAGAGATTAGATTGAAGCTAGTTTGATATCATCAAAGAATTGAGAGAATTCCTAAAGACTCTAGGAAACAGACCATGAAGTGTGCGTATTAGGGAGAATAGCTAAATTGCATGCCCAAGCACTGCCTTGATTGATTTTACTCTGATCCTCTCACCAAATTACATTTGCAAAAGTAACCATGGAAACTAAAAGCTTGACTATGGGAACTGAACTAGCAAAGTAATATCAATGAATATAGTAAAAGGAAAGCTAAGGTGATTTCAAAGTCAAAAAGGTGTCTTATTTTTACATTCAAATATGGTACACTGAGTTTTCTAAATCCTAGGAAATCAACATCTACTTACTATCAGAAAAAGTAGATACAGGAAAGTAGATAAACCAACAAACAAAATGTTTATGTTTCAGTGGTTACTCTCCAATTTTCTATGTATGTGTTGCTTATAAAGTGGTTTAGCACATATATAAAAATATTTCTTTAATAAAAACATCACATTCTTCGATATGCATTTCAACTAGAATAAATTACCTCTATGGTCATAAAAGATTATTTTAGTGACATTATTTGTATACTAATTCTATTATTCATATACTACATTATTATTTTGAACTGAACACCTATCATTACAATTCAGGAACTTGCTGAAAAATCTCAGTTCTTCAATTGGCTTCACAGTATGTAAGAATATACAAATTACAAATCCATAATAAAATAATTTTAATCTATATAGCAAAAGATAAATTCAATGCAATATATTCATAATTCAACATATTCATTTGTCAAATATTCAATGATAATATTTTATAACTCTAGGAATCTAAGTTGATGTTGGGGGCATAATTTCAAATAACAAATTGGTTCTCCATATTCATAACAGTGAAAAGAACACACTTAAGAGCAAATAATTCCTGTACCCTGAATAAATGTTGGGGTAGATTTAAGGGGCAGATGTAAAAGAAGTTGATGCTGCTGCTGCTGCTGCTAAGTTGCTTCAGTCATGTCCAACTCTGTGTGACCCCATAGATGGCAGCCCACCAGGCTCCCTCGTCCTTGGGTTCTCCAGGCAAGAACATTGGAGTGGATTGAAATTGCAACAAATTGAAGCCAAATACAACAGATGTCTTGATCTCGAGGGCCTTGGCCTGCAGTGACTTGAAGCAGAGTTTCAGTTCCCTGGCCAGGGATTGAAGTCAAGTCATGGAAATGAGAGTGCTTAATCCTAGTCACTGTACCAGGGGCCAGTGACAATGTGCCGGATCGTCAGCTTTGTAAAAATGATGTTCCACAAAGCAACAGGAAATAGTGAAACAAGTAAAGTAATTATTTGAAAGGAAAAGGATATGTGTGTGTAGACATGGGGGTGGGCTCCAAGGGAGTCAGTCCTAATGGTAATTAGATTCACCTATAAACTCCAGTACTTTGGACACCTCATGGAAGAGTTGACTCATTGGAAAAGACTTTGATGCTGGGAGGGCTTGGGAGCAGGAGGAGAAGGAGACAACAGAGGATGAGATGGCTGGATGGCATCACTGACTCAATGGACATGAGTCTGAGTGAACTCTGGGAGTTGGTGATGGACAGGGAGGCCTGGTGTGCTGCGATTCATGGGGTTGCAAAGAGTCGGACACGACTGAGCAACTGAACTGAACTGAATTGATACAAGGCATTTCTTCTAGGTTTCCTCTGGCCAATCATCTTGCCTTGCCTGTCTCTGAATATGTAACTTGTTTGTTATAGCCAAGATGAATTCTAGCAAACGAATCTAAGGGTTGCTTGACATCACCTGTCAAGTGTGTAGTCAGGTCAAGTGTAGTCTGTGTATGTGTAGTCAGGAAGCTTTAGTCAGGAGAATGAGAAATATTTGGTGTCTATTTTTTATCTGGGCAGGGTTCAGCTCCTCACTAATACTATTATGAAGTAGTAGCAAATTTGAAAATATATATTACTGATTCTCAATGGATTGATCACTCCTCAGTTGGTCCTTTGACAATTCATGAATGCCAATCAAAGGAAATCAGGTTCTTAAACATTCAGAAAGTATTCTTAGGTGTTAAGATTTGAATATGAATTTAGATCAACAGTCTTGTATCTGGGCTCTACCTTTTTCTAGGGCAAATTACTTAACTTCTTTATTTCTGAGCTTCCTCACTTTCTATATTGCATGCTCAGTCACCTAGTTGTGTCTGACTCTTTGTTACCTTACCAGTCTTCTCTGTTCAGTGATAACATCATAAGTCAGTTGTTTTAAAGTCCTGTATATCAGGTATCTTAAAAGAGGAATGCATAAAAAGAATGTGTGCATTTGTGTGTGTAGTTAAGTTTGTATTAAACATTCAGCAACTGAGTCGTATGCATCACTAAACCAGTGGTTTCTAAGAGGTTGCTGAAGAAAAGTCTTCAACTGGAAGAGTCAGAACAATTATAAACATTCTGTGAATATCTTCATTGGCATTTCAAATATGATTTCTGACCACGGAGATGACAGATAAGTTTCAAGAAAAAAATATACATTAGTTGTTTCTGACTGTCTCTGGAGGCCAGAATCAGCTGGCTGTTTAACACAGTTGTTCAGAGTTTCTTGATGCTCTTAAGAGATAGAATGTCAATGCTTTTGATAAGGTTGCACAGTCATTGATATCTCTTGAACAAGGTCACATGTAAAGGATGAAAATATTTTGCTAGACTTCCTTAGTCACCCCACAGAGACTTATCCAGGGGTAAATTTGGCCAAGGCACGATCTGCTCTAAATGGTAAGTCTTACAAGAGTTTTATCAGGTTTTCAGGTTTAGCTCACAGGATGTCATATATTCTGATAAGGATATAAAAACAAATTTTAGTTTTTAGTGACAGTGAGTCAAGTAGGAAGAAGAAAATTATAAACAATAACATGGATACTTTTAGCCAGGTGTTGAAGGAAATGAGATCCAAATGTTTGAGCAAGTTAAAAAGATCCACTCAAAAGCAAAACAAACTAAAAAAATAAAAATTAATTAAAAAAAAAGATTCACTCAAGTTTTTGAATAGGTGAAATTAAATTCATAGGGAGAAATTAAACCTTTGCAAATCCATTAGCTTTCTGAAATTTATATAGTGGTGCAAATAGCTTAAGACAGTGAACTGAAAGTGTCTTACAACGTGGGAGGACTGTTTTCCACTGAAACATTAAAGTTTTCTCTACTCTCTCCCATCTTCCTTTTGAGAAAAAGTAATTTTAAAGGAAGGTTATTATTGATTATAAAATAAGGCTGATATCCTTAGGTATGCCCTGATTACTTTCATAGGTATAGTAAATATGATAATTTAATATGGTCTTTTAAAATTTGCTTTGCTAGAATCTCACATTGGAGATTCTCAGACAGGATTTTTAAAATTCTTGTGAGTCTAGAAGGAAGTCAAACTAAGAACTTAAGTACCTATTAATTTGGTTGAATTCTCTGCTTTCAAGACTGCCAAAATATCTTCATGTTCCTGGACCTACTTCTTTAATCACATGTAAGAGAGGGAATCCTGTAACACAGGTACCAAACCAGTTTTTACAAGATAACTTTGTAAACACTGGCTCAATAAATTCAGTCTTAGTTTCTTAAAGGTATCTGATCATATCTGACCAAGTCAGCATTTTATTTAAATATGACAAACTCAAGCAATGGGCTTGTGTGCCTGAGGTGCAGAAAGCCAAAACTCTTGAGTTCAGGTGTTAGCAGTGAAGTAAGGATTTATTGCTGGGCACCTAGCAAAGGAGTAGGGGGCACAAGTCTCAGATCCACTCCAATGTGGTCCTTGAATTACTTATTTTTTAAAGAGAAAGAATAAAAAAGCTAGGATTAATCATTTAAACATTGTCTTGTGACATTTCTTAACCATAGTTTTGAAAGTCAAGATGCCTGCATTTTGAGTCTCTGGTCTTGTGGTTCATGACCCAGGGATCAGTTAGCTCATTTTATTCTAGAGAAAAAAAAAATAGCTTGTATATTAATGGTGCTGTCAACAACATAAATTTTAATACAATAATGATGCTATTCATGTTTGCATGCATGCTAAGTCTCTTCAGTTCTGCAAGACTTTTTGACACTCTATGGACTGTAGCCTGACAGTATCCTCTGTCCATGGGATTCTCCAGCAAGAATACTAAAGTGGGTTGTCATGCTCTCCTGAAGAGGATCTTCTCAACCCAGAAACTGAAGCTGCATTTCCCATGACTCCTGCATTGCAGGCTGTTTCTTTACCACTGAGACAACGGGGAAGCCCAGTGATATTATGAAAGTAAAAGTGAAGTCACTCAGTCATGTCCAACTCTTTGCAACCGCTTGGACTGTAGCCTACCAGGCTCCTCTGTCCATGGGATTTTCCAGGCAAGAATACTGGAGTGGATTGCCATTCCTTTCTCCAGAAGATCTTCCCAACCCAGGGAATGAATCCAGGTCTCCCGCATTGTAGGCAGACACTTTATTGTCTGATCACCAGGGAAATTCATGATATTATAGATAATATAATGATATTATAGATAATAGCAATCTTAATTACCTGACTGATTAATTAATGTCCAGTTGGCATAGGATTGTGATCAGAGAGAACAAGAAAGAGAATTAAGCTTTGAACAGAGAGGTTAATCATAAACTTGGCAGGGATACTCAGTTTTAGAGGGACTCAACTTTGAGGAACTTTCAGGCAAGTCATTGGTTACATATCAATCTTTCTTATCATATCCTGATAAAATAGAGAGCAGATTCTTATTGTACCTGTCATAAATGATGATTATCCACACAAGAGTAAGTGCTGAAACAATGGTGTTCCATCACTTGAGTTTTGAAGCTCAAATATAAGCAGGGAAGTGGGAAATTTTTATAGTTAAAACAAGGGTTGAGACATCCTTTGATTGGGAGTTGTAGGAAGAAGGAAAACTGGAAGAGGGCTAACTAGAAAAGAGGCATATCATGTTTGGTGAGCATATTTTGCTTTCTCTAATGATACTTGAGTTGTAAGGGGTAGGAGTAAAAATAGTAAAATATGAAAAGGCCAGTTCCCTTATACATTTAAGCACTGTTTATATATTTAACTAGGTTTTCATAATTTTATAGTTAAAATTATAAAAATTAAAAAGCAAGTAAATTATTTAAATTGGAATCCTGGGAACTATCCTTTCTAATTTTATGATGACTAATAGAGGTTTTCTTGTGGGGAAAGAAGCTAGATAATGATAGCCAAATAAAAATTTTAGTTAGATAAGTATTGATAGCCATAATTTTGTATAATTGCTGTTTTTTTTATCTTAAGTAAGTTTCAAAGTGAATTTTTCCATACACTACATGTTTCTTAAGGAAATATCATCTATACAAACAAAGTCACCCAACATTTTACACAGTGTTAAAATATATACTGAGTCATATTAATAGTTTTAAGGATTTATTTGAGTAAAAATCAATTGAATAAGGAAGTTTCCAACTTAGCAAATATGAAGGAGTTCCCAGGAACTGTTCAAGATGAAAGACTTTTATAGGCACAAGGGAGTAGAAACAGGGAACTTATACTAGGCAAGAAAGTGGTTTGTTTATTACAGTGTGACTTTCCTTTAGGGGATAATAAGGGTCTGTCAGACAGATTACCTAACTAGTGCTGATCAGGTGATTCCTGATTGACTGGTTTAAGAGTTCATTCCTAGGAGAGTCAGGAATGTATTATAATAAACTTATCTGTAATTTAGCATAAGCAACTCCATTTGAGGCCTGTTGTCTTGTTTTCTAACAGCAGAGGAAACGAAGTCCAGTGATCTGACCTGTCTTTTTAGTCAGTCAGTCAGTTCACACACTCAGTCGTGTCTGACTCTTTGAGACCCCATGAATCGCAGCACGCCAGGCCTCCCTGTCCAACATCAACTCCCAGAGTTCAATCAGACTCATGTCCATCAAGCCAGTGATGCCATGCAGCTATCTCATCCTCTGTCGTCCCCTTCTCCTCCTGCCCTCAATCCCTCCCAGCATCAGAGTCTTTTCCAATGAGTCAGCTCTTTGAATGAGGTGGTCAAAGGACTGGAGTTTCAGCTTTAGCATCCGTCCTTCCAAAGAAATTCCAGGGCTGATCTTCAGAATGGACTGGTTGGATCTCCTTGCAGTCCTGGGGACTCTCAAGAGTCTTCTCCAACACCACAGTTCAGAAGTATCAATTCTAGACGCTCAGCCTTCTTCACAGTCCAACTCTCACATGCATACACGACCACAGGAAAAACCATAGCCTTGACTAGATGGACCTTAGTCGGCAAAGTAATGTCTCTGCTTTTGAATATGCTATCTAGGTTGGTCATAACTTTCCTTCCAAGGAGTACTCGTCTTTTAATTTCATGGCTGCAGTCACCATCTGCAGTGATTTTGGAGCCCCTCAAAATAAAGTCTGTCATTGTTTCCACTGTTTCCCCATCTATTTCCTATGAAGTGATGGGACCGAATGCCATGATCTTCGTTTTCTGAATGTTGACCTTTAAGCCAACTTTTTCGCTCTCCTCATTCACTTTCATCAAGAGGCTTTTTAGTTCCTCTTCACTTTCTGCCATAAAGGTGGTGTAATCTGCATATCTGAGGTTATTGATATTTCTCCTGGCAATCTTGATTCCAGCTTGTGCTTCTTCCAGCCCAGTGTTTTTCATGATGTACTCTGTATATAAGTTAAATAAGCAGGGTGACAATATAAAACCTTGACGTACTCCTTTTCCTATTTAGAACCAGTCTGCTGTTCCATGTCCACTTCTAACTGTTGCTTCCTGACCTGCATACAGATTTCTCAAGAGGCAGGTCAGGTGGTCTGATATTCCCATCTCTTTCAGAATTTTCCACAGTTGATTGTGATCCACACAGTCAAAGACTTTGGCATAGTCAATAAAGCAGAAATAGATGCTTTTCTGGAACTCCCTTGCTTTTTCCATGATCCAGCGGATATTGGCAGTTTGATCTCTGATTCCTCTGCCTTTTCTAAAACCAGCTTGAACATCAGGAAGTTCACGGTTCATGAACTGTTGAAGCCTGGCTTGGAGAATTTTGAGCATTACTTTACTAGCGTGTGAGATGAGTGCGTGACCAATTCCTTGAGTGAAAATTGGAACAGATGAAAGACAAGCTTCTGGAGGCAGAAGTGTAGTACATTTATAGTTAGTATTGTAACACCAAAACTATTTTTGTAACAATGAATGAACACAGGATGTAAAATTTAAACCTCATTTACTACCTTTTAGATATAGTCTGCGGGTCTTAATAGATTCTTCACTGTTTCTTTTGCAAGTGTACACATTGTTTCTGAAATATTTTAGCTAGTCCACTGTGGTTTTGCAAATTACACATAGGGGAGGGATACCAAAAACAGAGACAGAGTGCTTCAGATTGGTAAATTTCAATTTTAATAAGCAAGATAATTTACTTATGAGGCTTATCTTGGGTAAACACAATATGTTTATGTACTACATTGCTTTAATCATGTCTGATTCTTTGCAACCTTATGGACTGTACCCTACCAAGCTACTCTGTCCATGGGATTCTCCAGGCAAGAATACTGGACTGGGGTGCCATGCCCTCCTCCAGGAGATGTTCCTGATCAAGGAACTGAATCCTGCAACTCCGGCACTGCAGGCAGACTCTTTACGACTGTCACTAGGGTAGCCTGGTAGATCTCTTTACCCACCCACCAAATTTTAAAAGCTTATATAGAGACCTTAACAAGATTTGGTCAAGTATTTAGTCCAGATGGTCTCAACATATTATTCTCTAAGACTACATCCTTGGAACACCTCCCACTGTGGGAAAGGTAGGCAAAGTATACACCTTAGAAACTGAGGAAAAGGGGAGGAGCTTTCAGTTGCCAGCTCAAAGGAAAATGGGCTGTCATGTCTTGGCCTCCTTCAACATCCACAAAATTTAAGCACCTTGAATTTGACCGGTGAAAACCCATTTTCAACATTCACTTATTAATTGCTTGTAATTAACAGGCAAATTACTCTCATTCCTTTGCTGTCTTCCTTCCAGTATTAATCCTCAATAAGATTTCCTCTATTAAAATCTCTTTTTTAATACAATAGAGATAAAAAAGAAGAAAAAGTCAAGTTGATTGTTCAAAATTTTCAAGGCATTAAACATAATCTTATATTTTAAACTCAAATAGCATTCTTATGGAAATAGCTGTATTTACTGGCTGAATATAGCAGTATTTTCCAAAGTATCTTTTTTTTAAACTGTAGATTTTCCAAGTTCTTTTCCTATTTCCAATTTTGTCATCTTGTTTCTTAAGATCATCTTTAAAAGGAGTAACAAGCTTGATATCCCTGTTACAACTGAGATACTGGTATTTAAGAAGGTACTTTAATGTTTTCAGTTTGTTAAAATGTGTGTGTTAATTGCTCAATCATGTTTGACTCTTTTTGACCTTATAGGCTGTAGCCCACCAGTCTCCTCTGTACATAGAATTCTCCAGGCAAGACTACTAGAGTGGATTGACATGCCTTTCTCCAGGAGATCTTCCTGACCCAAGGGTCAAGCCTGGGTATCCTGCATTGCAGGCAGATTCATTACTATCTGAGCCATCAGGGAAGACAGTTAGTGATATGATGTTTACTTGGAACTCTGGTAATCCTTTCAGATCCTTGAACTTTTTTTTTTTTTTTTTTTTGAGGTATAGTAGTAGGCTGGAAAGTCCCATGGACGGAGGAGCCTGGTGGGCTGCAGTCCACGGGGTTGCAAAGAGTCAGACACGACTGAGAGACTTCCCTTTCACTTTTCACTTTCATGCATTGGAGAAGGAAATGGCAACCCACTCCAGTGTTCTTGCCTAGAGAATCCCAGGGACAGTGGAGCCTGGTGGGCTGCCATCTATGGGGTCACACAGAGTTAGACACGATTGAAGTGACTTAACAGCAGCAGCAGCAGCCTGGGAGAAAATTGAAGCTTCAATGCCTACCAACATTAGAGATGCATCTCGGTTAAAAAAAAAAAAAAAAAAAAGCCTCCCTGTTATATCTCTCAGTATTCAATATTTACCTAACACTAGGAAAAAAAGTTAGTTTTTGAAGAGGTTCAAGTCACATTTTCCTAAGAGATGGAACCTTGGCATATTGAATATTTTAAGCTGAAGAAGTTTGAGAAAAGAGCTGAAAGAGGAAAGTTACTCTCTTTCAGCCCTTCACCAATCTTTCTTGAAACAGGTTAGGAAAACTTCAAGTGAGAGGTGCTTTTCCCATACCCAGGAGAAAGGAGCATTTTATCTCAGAAACAAATGAAGGCCCAGAACAGTCTAAACACACAGGCCTTGTTAAGTTTCCCCCAGTTTACTACAATTACCTTACATTCCTTACCTTACCTTATTCTTCCACAACTGTCTACTCATCAACAGACCTAGCCTAAAAGTATGTATGTCTGTTTCTTTGGGTCTTCATTATTTTCTAAGAGCTCCTGTATCACATAAAACTTAAATCAATTTGTATGCTTTTCCCCTGTTATTGTCTTTGTCAGTTTAAGTTTCAGATCTAGCCAGGGACCCTAAGAGCTGAACGATATCTCACTCCCCTACATTTTAATTCCTGGATCCTTCAAATGTTTTTCTTGTTGTTACTTTAAACAATAATTTGTTTTATTCCCTTTCTTTTCTTTTTTTTATTCTAGCATATGCTTGCTTGTTTGAAAGCCATGTAAAATAGATTCAAGCACTCCTATCTGTAAAATGGGGTTATTACTCATTAATATATTGTTTCTACATTCATATAATTTAATATAGTACCTGGAACAGAAAGCATAATAAAGAATAGTCTTTAACTGTATTAGATTAATCCAATCAGCACAATAAACATATTATTTAATTTTTAGTTAAATTTGATTTAATTTTAATCCTAAAAATATCTCAGCTACACATCATTGCTGTTTTAATGTCTATTTTGTTTATAGAAGAAGCATCACTGTTTTGTTTGAGAATTCAAATTTAATTATATTTATACTTTTTTATTAGTTAAATGTTATTTATCCCCAAGAATTACATTCTCTCCATCTATTATTGGAAAAGAAATCTAGTTCCCTCTAATAAGAGAGCCATGGTTTATCTTCAAGTGGCAGTAGGTAATAATAAAGCTGCTTCTTTCTCTCTATTTTTCCTGCATTGTTCATGATCAGCAGTAAAAAGAGAGGCTGCAGTCCTCATTAAGTTGTATACTTGATAGACTGTATAAAGCAACCCTTAATAGCAAATAAGAAAGAAGCAAAATTGAGCAATAAATAAAGCAACAAAATTGAATGAATTGCACATTGCTTGAAAAATCAGGAAGACAAGGAAAAAGAAAATTCTGTTGCTTTTGGAGCATGCAACACTAGCTTTTCTTTTTTCTATTGTAAAGGCTATTTGGGGGGAAATATTTTCTGTAGAAAAACAGTGATCATCATCAAGTTTTATTCACCTTTTTTGCTAAAGTGTCACACAAAATATTAATAAATTTACTATATCCCCAATGAAATTTTTCTTATGTGACATCCCAGGGGAAGTAAAGATCTGAAACAGCAAATTTCCATCTCTCTCTCTTTTTTTTTTTTTTTT
>SJXQ01012358.1:33784-67901 GCA_006408695.1 Aepyceros melampus
CCCCACACCCTCTCTCTGGATTATCCCCGTGCATCAGTCCCAAGCATCCTGCATCCTGCATCAAACCTAGACTGGCGATTCATTTCACTTATGATATCATACATGTTACACTGCCACTCTGCCAACCCATCCCACCCTCTCCCTCTCCCACAGAGTCCAAAAGGCCGTTCTATACATCTGTGTCTCTTTTGCTGTCTTGCATACAGGTTTATCATTACCATTCTTTAATAGCATTCATACTTTACTGATACCATACTTATGAGGGACACCTTTCCCTCTGTGTTCTTTTTTCCTTTCCCAGAAGTAATGTCTAGCCAAGAAGGACAATAGTTTATTCTTCGATTCATTAGATCTCAGAACTATTTGGGCTATTTTATAATCAATGTAAATTGCATTACCTACTCAATGGACATGAGTTTGAGCAAACTTTGGGAGCTGGTATAGACAGGGAAGCCTGGAGTGCTGCAGTTGATGGGGTCGCAAAGAGCTGGACACGACTGAGTGACTGAACTAAACTGAATCAATGTAAAAACTCTCTCTTGGAGTGTGTGTGTGTGCTCCATAGCTCAGTTCTATCTGACACTTTATAGCTATAGTCCCTTTGCAACTATATAAGGACAAGAGTCCATCAGGCTCCTCTGCCAATGGAATTTTCCAAGTAAGAGTATGAGTGGGGTGCCATTTCCTACTCCAGGGGATCTTCATGATGAGGGATAGAACTCCTGTCTCTTGCATCTCCTGCACTGGCAGGCAGATTCTTTACCACTGGCACAGTCTGGAAGCCTTCTGTTAGGATAACCCTTGTTAATGCTTTCTGTTCTCCTCCACCATGAGAATTCTACTCCTCTTCCTCCTGCCCAATCCCTACCTAGTTCTACACACTCTTAGACTCAACAGAAAACTCTGCTGGTCAGATATCTGTATTTCTCCATATACACAGAAGCTACAGTTTGTTGCATGCTTTGCTGATAAGTATAGGCTATATAATATATTATATATACATTCCCTGGTGGCTCAGAGGTTAAAGCATCTGCCTCTAATGTGGGAGACCTGAGCCTGATCTCTGGATCAGGAAGATCCTCTGGAGAAGGAAATGGCAACCCACTCCAGTATTCTTGCCTGGAGAATCCCATGGACGGAGGAGCCTGGTGGGCTACAGTCCACGGGTCGCAAAGAATCGGACACGATTGAACGACTTAACTTTCACTTTCATAGGCTATAGGTGGTTTAATTTTGTTTCCTGTTTGGACTTATATGTGGGCATTTTTTCTTTCTTTTTTTATTTTGTTTTTGGTTAAGAATGTGTAGAGAATTTGTTGATTTCCATAATCCCCAGGATAGTTAAAACTGCCTCTCAATGTAGTATAGTATTTTTAGTTCTTCCTTCTGCCAATAAATATTGATATAAATAAAAACTTTGTTGAAAGACTGGGAGGACATCACTGTGGCTTGTTAATGATCATATCCAATTTTAAACAAACAAAACTTGGAATTTAATTTATAGTCTACGAATCTAAAGGATTCAAAAGAAAAGTGACAAGCAAAAAGAAACAACTATGTATAAATGGAAAGAAACAATTCTTTGTTGAGAAAAATGAGGATTTTCAAAACAACTGTTACTTCAAAGACATATTAAAGAACACTACAAAGAATTCAAGTTAACTTTCACAGTACTAAGTTTTAATAATCTGCACAAATATAGTAATCATACATTTCAATAAATGGCTGTGGGGAGCAATGTGGAAGTTCATTTCTGGAAATCATCAAAGATAAAAGTAGCATTTTTTGTTTGTTTGTTTTTATGGGAGTCTTAAATGAAATATTTCCTGACCAAGAGGAAATGTGATATTTTACTTTTCAGTGTTCCTTTCAGCCGTATTATCAGTTTCTATGATTCAATTGTATTTCTCCCTATTACCTTGCTAGCTTTCTTCTGTTTGGTATTATGTCCCTTTCTTGTTTCTATCATAAGAGGAGAAAGATACAATGTGGAGTCCTTATACTTTCCCATATACTACTTTTGAAGAAAAATAAAAGCTGAAGGAGTTGGGGAAATACTATAGAAGTGTTGAACAGCTGGAAGCAAGAAGACAATTTCTGCAAATGTTCACAGCTTCAATTTCATACCTAATTTATCTATATGACTCAACAAAATCACTTAACCACACAAAAATACTTAACATTTGGATTAGAAAATTACTGCACTAATATCATTAGTAAGAACTATCATCAGCAACATGGAAAACACTCAAATATCTCTAATCCAGAACATTTTAATTACCTAGCCATTCTAAAAGTAACAAAATCATTTTCCTAGCTGCTTTTCTACTGCTTACAAAATCAGCCCTTGAGTACAATGGTAAGTTAAATGCTACTTTCATATTCATGAAAAAGGAAGCAGACTGAAAAGAGTACAGCTGCCCCGATACTTTCAAGAAAACCTTTCATCATTTGCAGAATCACACACATATTTATATATTTGAGTGCATATACACACACACTGCCACAAACTTGAAGAGGTAAGAATAATTTTTATCCTGTTTCACATCCTATCTACTAAAGCATTTTGATGTATTAATTGATGATAGGTAAACTGACAGCATAGAAATACAATTTGTGAATTAAAAACATCTTTTTCTAATTACATAATTTTAGTATTGACACCGTTTTTGAGACATCCAAAGACATGATTTTTTTAATATTATAAATGCTATGAATGTAGTATTTTAAAAACCCCATCTCAGTAGCACTACACTGCATTCAACTGAAAACAATCAATTACCATTAGAGCCTATTTATATTAATCTGTGTCAAGGTTTAAAAAGAGAAAGAAATATTGCTAAAGTTGCTACTGTCCAAATCTATGAAAATTCTCAAAATTTTAACTATAAAGTTAGGGTATAGTGACAATCTGTTTAAAGACAATGTATTTAAAGACATTTAAACAAAAGTTTAAATTTTGTGATTCTTTGTCTAGGAAATTTTCCTATGTCTTTCCCCAGAATAAAGTTAATCTGTCAGAGATATTTTTGTTTTTTATTTTAAAATAACTAATTTTTATCTCATCTTCTTGCAACAACTTACTTATATACAAGCAAAACATATTTAAGAAATTAATTTCAACTAAAGAAACTACTTTCATAGCTTTCAAGCTCTATAATATTTAATACCTTATGAACACTCATCATTTCACTCCTATGAAATTCCCTCTTAATTGAATTGTTTTATTTCCTCTTTAACTGTTTTTCCTGGTATTTTTCTTCAGCTCCTTTATACTCTTGAGATGTTTATGTCCTTTCCCTCTCCCACCTTTTTAGAATCTAAGTATTTGCATCTAAGCCCATAGCTTTGTTTTCCATTCCCCAAACTCCTACACATCAATAAATTTACTATTGAATTAATAAAGTTTAAGCTTTAGAAATCATTTCTCATGACTCTATTCAAAGACACTGTACCAAACACTGTATTATAAAATTTATACATTTTAAAAGATCTCCAAAAATTGTACCAGTTTCCTTCAGGTAAAACTAGCATAACTCCCTGCTCTTGACTGTATACACCTGATCTGAGACCCAGATGCATCTGTGATTTCCTTTAGCTAAGTCCACCTAGATATGCTTTCCAACAGAAAATAATTTTCACACCAAACCATATATATACATCTCAATTTATACCGAAGAATTGATGCTTTTGAACTGCGGTGTTGGAGAAGACTCTTGAGAGTCCCTTGGACTGCAAGGAGATCCAACCAGTCCATTCTGAAGGAGATCAGCCCTGGGTGTTCTTTGGAAGGAATGATGCTAAAGCTGAAACTCCAGTACTTTGGCCACCTCATGCAAAGAGTTGACTCATTGGAAAAGACTGTGATGCTGGGAGGGATTGGGGGCAGGAGGAGAAGGGGACGACCGAGGATGAGATGGCTGGATGGCATCACTGACTCAATGGACATGAGTCTGAGTGAACTCCGGGAGTTGGTGATGGACAGGGAGGCCTGGCGCGCTGCGATTCATGGGGTCGCAAAGAGTTGGACATGACTGAGACTTTGGAAGGAATGATGCTAAAGCTGAAACTCCAGTACTTTGGCCACCTCATGCAAAGAGTTGACTCATTGGAAAAGACTGTGATGCTGGGAGGGATTGGGGGCAGGAGGAGAAGGGGACGACAGAGGATGAGATGGCTGGATGTCATCACGGACTCGATGGGCGTGAGTCTGAGTGATCTCCGGGAGTTGGTGATGGACAGGGAGGCCTGGCGCGCTGCGATTCATGGGGTCGCAAAGAGTTGGACATGACTGAGCAACTGAACTGAACTAAACTGAACTGAAATTTATACCTATATTCTAACATTCTTCTCTGTTAATCCCTATATTAGTAACATAATTTTCACTCAGCTAGCCATCCAAGTATGAATGTGACAGGCAATTTTGGTGGTGGTGGTGGTTTAGTCGCTAAATTGTGTCCAACTCTTGAGATCTCATGGACTGTAGCCTGTTGGGCTCCTCTGTCCATGGGATTCTCAGCCCCACAAACACAGAATGAAATTTATTTTAAGCATGGTAAACAAATCTTGAATGTGACCACCAATGGCCTGTCTTGCTTACCTACCATACATGTACCATAATCCATTAACATTATTTATAGAACCATTAAAACTGTAGAACATTAAACCTGTAAAAATCCATATTTTTATGGAATTTACTATGTCTTGTGTCTACAGTCTTTATCCATCTTTCATTTTAACTGAGTTATCATTAAAACCTGGACTTTACTACAATGTCTTTTTCTGAAACTTCCTTCATCATTTTGCACTCATTGTCTTAGAGTATTCAGTCATTTTCCCCATCATGATAGCACTGTACCTCGAAACTTTTACAACTAAAATTGAATCTTTTAAACTAAACTTTACTAGCTCCATGATGGGACCTTAATCCCCATGATGAAATCTCTATTTTATTCATTTTTGTATCTGTATTGTCTTACAAAATAATGGCACAAACAATAGTACCTGGCAAATATGGTGAATGAATTACTTTACTGATTATCTTGGATTAACCATTATGTTCCAATCTAACACCAAACCCTCCACTTGTGCCCATGGCTATGGTCACACCTTCTACTTATGAAGAACATCACTTGAGTAATTGTCTCATCTGTCTTATGTTTCTTGTATAATTTTCCTCCTCCCTACTAGATCATTTCCATTGACTTCATACTTGCTTTAATATTTTCCATTTTTAGGAGCCCACCCTTCACTGTACCTGTCCCCCCACCTCATCACTCTATTTGTTCCTTTCTACAACAAAACTCTTAGAAAAGGATTGCTGAAATGTGTCTCTAATTCCTTTTTTGTTATTTTGGCTTGAATTCTGTGTATTCAGACTGTTCTTACCTTCCATTCCATGGTTTCTGTTCATGCCAAGGACACCGGTGATATTCATTTTTTTAGGTGTTCACGTTTTGCCCCTATCTTCCTGGACTTATTAAGTGCATTTGACAGGTGATAAGATTCCTCTCCTTAAAGTATTTTCTTCACTTGGTTTATCTTTTTACCTCATTAGTTGTTCCTTCTTAGTCTCCTTTGCTCTGAATCCCTGCCCTCTTAATTTGGAAAATTACAGAGCTCTCTATAAAAAAAACCTCTAATATTTTGCCTGTGTGTATGTAGATGTTATCTCAGCCTTTCTTTTCCTACACTGTTCTGCAATGCTGTAGAAGACTTTTTCTCCTTCTCAAAATGCCCTTCATTTACTCATTTTCTGACCTTATATTTTACTATTTCAGTGAAAGGCATTTCACTGAAATGCCTTTCAGTCCATTTCAACCACTCTGCTGTTTCTCAATAACATCAAGCCTGTGCTTACTTGGGACATTTATACCTGCTATTTTCCTTGACTAGAACCTCCTCCAGATACAATGAGGAAACTCTTTACCTCTCTGCTCAAATATTGCCATATAAATAAAGCTATTTTAAACATATTATTTAACTATCTCTTCCTCTATCATTAGCATTTTCTATCTCAACTTTCTCCAAAGGATTCAGTTCATTGTGCTTATTACAGTCTTTCAGAACAACTATTAATTCTCTGTTATTTTCTCTTGGATTAGATTAGCCAAACAGATTCAAAGAAAAGTATTCTTCCCAAAATAATACTCTCTGATTCTATGTCAGCTCATTTACTATTGTATTTTTATGGATTTTCAACATGCTATTCATTTCTAGTGATAATTATTTTCCTTTAAAACAGTTCTTAACTATTTATATAGGTTGAAGTTAAATTCTATTATTTCTTTCTGTAGTCATTGCATTTTCTTTTGAGGATACAGTCATTTTACTGGTTCTCTTATAGTATTCAGTTAATTTATTGGGCTTTATCAAATTTGAAAAACCATAGTTTATAATGCTTTCTTTAAATACTTCTATTGCTATGTTAGTGTGTCATTTAGAATATATAAAGGATGTCATACTTTAAAAGACTATTATGTTTCAATAGCCTCTTATAACTGTTTCCTTGCTCAATTGTGTCCAACTCTTTGAGACCCCATGAATGACAGCATGTCAGGATTTCTTGTGCTTCACCATCTCCTGGACCTTACTCAAACTCGTGTCCATCAAGTCAGTGATGCCATCCAACCATCTTGTCCTCTGTCATCCCCTTCTCCTCTTGCCTTCAATCTTCCCCAGCATCAGGATCTTTTCCCATGGTTTGGCTTTTCCCATCAGGTGGCCAAAGTATCGCAGCTTCGGCTTCAACATCAGTCCTTCCAATGAATATTCAGGATTGCTTTATTTTAGGATTGACTAGTTTGATTTCCTTGCTGTCAAAATGACTCTCAAGAGTCTTCTCCAACACCACAGTTCAAAAGGATGCATTATTATGCATTCAGCCTTCATCATGGTCCAACTCTCACATCCATACATGACTACTGGAAAAACCATAATTTTGACTGTACAGACTTTTGTTGGCAAAAGTAATGTCTCTGCTTTCTAATAGCCTGTCTAGGTTGGTCATAACTTTCCTTTCAAGGAGCATCTTTTAATTCCATGGCTGCAATCACCATCTGCAGTGATTTTGGAGCCTAAGAAAATAAAGTGTGTCACGTTTCCATTGTTTCCCCATCTATTTGCCATGAAGTGATGGTACTGGATGCCATGATCTTAGCTATCTGAATGTTGAATTTTAAGCTAGTTTTTTCACTCTCCTCTTTCAGCTTCAACAAGAGGCTCCATAGTTTCTCTTTGCTTTATGCCATAAGGGTGGTGTCAACTGCATGTGTCAATTGCTCAGCTGTGTCTGACTTTTTGTGACCCCATGGACTATAGACTGCAAGGCTCCTCCATCATCTGCATATATGAGATTATTGATATTTCTCCTGGCAATCTTGATTCCAGCTTATGCTTCATCCAGCCCAACAATTTGCATGATATAGCATCTAGCCATTTTTTTCCCCTAGGCTTTACAGGACACGTATTAGAAAGAAAATCACATGCATAAAAACAAACACAAGTTAATTCCTGTGAAAGAACTTTCTGATTTTCCCACTACCCAATGTTACTTTAAAATTTTCTACTGTAAGATTTGACAATTGCCATACAAAAAATGTTCATGATGGTCTCGTTTAATTAATTTCTACCAAAGTTATCCAGAATTTTTTTCTGATATGTTTTTGAAAAGTGTTATTTCCACACGTAATGATTTATGTGCATGCATGCTCAGTTGCTAAGTTGTGTCCAACTCTTTGTGACCCCATGGTCTGTAATCTGACAACCTTCTCTATTCATTTGATTCTCAAGGCAAGAATACTCGAATGGGTTGCCAGAGATCAAACCCTTGTCTCCTGCACTGCAGACACATTTTGTAACCATTGAGCTAGTTGGTACAATGGAAGAAATATGTTAAAAACAACAACAACAACAAAATAATATGTATAAAAAACAAAGTTTGTAAGTGTAAAGTTTTTATGTAAAAACTTTGTGTAAAATTCTAAATACAACTGAACATTAAGTTTAAAAATTGAAATAAGTAACAGTTTATTATATGCAGGCAAAGGCATGTTAGTCACTGACATAAAGATCTCTAAAGAGAGAAATCTCAGATTTCATGGGTATATATACCAGAAAAAAGGAATACATAAAATTATAAATTTATATTTTATAATGTGCTTTAAAAATATAGTTTATTACAACAATCATTCTTTCTTCATTCAATTCTATACTGAGTCAAAGAGCGGTTTTATATAGAAAAGAGAACTCTGAATTTAACTTAGGTGAATGCTGGTCTTTATTCATCATGCATTGATTCCTTAATATTACATTGTACTTCCATAGATTAAGTGCAGGCCTCCTTCCAAATAGAGACCACATGGCTATGGAATGTCCAGGCCATATTGTTGTGCCAAAGGTAATAATTACAACAGTATTTATCAAAGTGGTTGTCCACAAAAGAGCCATGTGTAACTTTTCCTTTTCAATTGTTGTAAATGGAAGGAGACTAGAAAATTAAAAATAAAATTTCAAGGATGAAGGGGAAGAACAAAATATTAATCAGTTTCCAGCTGAGTTAGTAGAACCACTAAGTCTTACTTTGAAGTAAAGAGCCTGTCTTTGGGGAGAAAAGAATGAACATAAAGGGAGCATTTAAAAAGTCTCTCATCTTTGGAATATTTGTTGCTTAAATTACCCATTCTTCTCAGTACTAGATTTAAAGGCTTCCAACTAGGCTTTGAAACTGATATGCTCCTGAAGTTGTTAGCCTGAAGTGGAGGAGCTGACATCTTCATTACAGCATTTTTTAAATTATGATAAATAATTCCTATAAATTGCTATGGAACCTTTATTACCAAGTATCACAAATACATTTCATTTCTTTCTTTCATTTCAAAGAATATATTCATTCATCTTTCTAAAGCATTTTCCCTGCCAAAATATTTACTTTTAACAAAAATATTCATATTTCATATCAAAAAATTTAATTAAATGCCTAATGCCAATATATTAATATTTTAAATATGTAATTATTGAATTAAATAAATGATCAGATTCAATTATCTTCTTTGAATGAACTGTTGCTATTAATCAAAAAAATGCATTTAAAAAATTGTTATGCCTTTGGAAGATTAAATTATCAAGGAAATAACTTTACAGATTTTTTTTTTAAACTTATTCTAACTTTTAATGAGCACAATCTTTCTTGTAAATTTATAACAAGCACAAACAAACCCAATGGTAGAAACTTAATGCCTAATCTCTCCATTAGTGGTTTCTATTACCTCTGTTGTATAGTTTGAATTTTGACACTTAAAATCATGTATTCACACACACACACACACACACTCCCCTTTAGCTTATAACTGGCGCTAAAACAATCTAATTATATACTATCAAATTTAAGTGGACATGTTTTCCAACAATTAGACTTTGAAAGTTCAATTATAAGTGTATGAAATACTCATTTCAATTTTCATCAAATATTGGCAAAGTTCTCTCATTTGAATGATACTACTGTTCTAAAGAGAAGCAACAGCCAGCAAACTGCCCTAGAATAGGGAAGCACTCTGTCTCTAACATCTCTGTGGCTTATTGAGTTGGGCTAAATGAGTTCTAACATCAAAGCAACAGATATTATCGAGTATATTTTACTTATAGACTGTGGACCTTTATTAACCCCCTTTTTTAATCTATGGAATAAAACAAGAGTGCATTTTGAGTTTTTAAAATTATATAAAATTTGCTTTCAGTTTTTTTTTAATGCAATAAAATGCAGGTTAGTCCAGTTCTCTGCATGCAAATATTTTATATTTTAAAAAACTTTATAAAAGCCTATATACATATATAATACATATATATATATCCCTTCCGTTTCTTATTTCTTCTTCTTCATTTATGAAAATCTTTCTCTTAGGCATCTGTTTTATAGCAAATGAGAAAAGTGAGACTATTATGTTTCCACTTGATTCCAATGTGTCCACCTAGGACATAATAGCATGATGTTGACTAAGCTTAACTACTTTGCTTGGTGTGTAGGAAAATTAATGTCTGTCTTTATAAAAACATGAAATACTCCTATTACATTAGGATTTGTAAAATATATGCCATGATACAATCAATCATGTTTTTAAAAATATGGAACTAGTACATTTTAATTTACTCTTTCTAAAGCCATGTATATAAGACCTTTTCCATTCCTTTTCAAAATGTCATCACTATGGAAATACTCATGAGAACTTTGTGCAATACATATGCTTGCTTGCAATTTTATTATTTTTAATAAATAGGGAAGGATCCTTAGTGCCTTGAATGAAGTGAAAAAGTGCTGAATACTTATCACTGTGACCAGATCTTTCTCTCTCAGTGAAAGTAATAAAGGAAGTCAAATCACCTTCCTTGCTTTTAAGTATTCCCAAGCAGCTGTCATGGAGTTTGGCTGTGAAAAGCACTCATGGGTCCTAAGTAGTTAGACATTTGGGACATTTGGAATGAAAACAAAACTTCATAATCAGGAGGCTGCAGGTAATATTTGAAATTGTTTAACACTGTCTTAGGCAGAAAATAAAAGGGATGTCAAAATAGCATCTTCAAAAGTCTCTTCATGACAAGAAACTTTTATCTCACTTTTTAAAAAAACGTAACCCATTTGGACAAAACTCAGAAAAAGGCATTATTATTATTTTTTTTTCACAAGGTTTTAAAGTATTACCTCTTAGGGTTCTTTTGGATAGCTCATGATATAAACGAAAACATCTAACTTATGCTTGACACATAGAAAGCACTCAATATTAGTTTTTCTCTTCAAGATAAACTACTATGTACATCTAGGGAATATGATTTATGATTTATTTATTTTATAATATATATTATTGTTTTATTGTAGAGTCAGAAATCACCTTAAAGCTGTATGGTTTGAGCCAAATATTTTATAAATGAAAGAAAGAAAAAAAAAAAACAAAAGCCAAAAAAATCTTATGGGAGCTCTGAGTTAGAATAAGAGTTTTTTTTTTTTTTTCTAACTTTAGTCTATGTTCTTTCAATCAATTTTTTAGCTTTGTTTCTTTACCTTGATTTATCAGTTCCATGGCCATAGGAAATCTTTCTGTCTGGACTTCCATAGTGCCAGTAAGTTGTCAATACATATGTACACTTGATATTTTCTGGTAAGTTGTAAACTAACAGAGTGGATGATAATGTCAACAGGTCAGAAGAATTGAGTACATTCAGCAGTGATAGATACAGTAAAAATAGGAATATCATGCCAGTTTGAAAAAAAAAAAATAGTGCTTCTGTCCTAATTTGATATTATATATACAGTTGAGCTATTTCAAATCCTGAAAGATGATGCTGTGAAAGTGCTGCACTCAATATGCCAGCAAATTTGGAACACTCAGCAGTGGCCACAGGACTGGAAAAGGTCAGTTTTCATTCCAATCCAAAAGAAAGGCAATGCCAACGAATGCTCAAACTATCACACAATTGTACTCATCTCACACGCTAGTAAAGTAATGCTCAAAATTCTCCAAGCCAGGCTTCAGCAATACGTGAAATGTGAACTTGCAGATGTTCAAGCTGGTTTTAGAAAAGGCAGAGGAACCAGAGATCAAATTGCCAACATCTGCTGGATCATCTAAAAAGCAAGAGAGTTCAAGAAAAACATCTATTTCTGCTGTATTGACTAGGCCAAAGCCTTTGACTTTGTGGATCACAATAAACTGTGGAAAATTCTGAGAGATGGGAATACCAGACCACCTGACTTGCCTTTTGAGAAAACTATATGCAGGTCAGGAAGCAACAGTTAGAACTGGACACGGAACAACAGACTGGTTCCAAATAGGAAAAGGAGTATGTCAAGGCTGCATATTGCCACTCTGCTTATTCAACTTTATGCAGAGTACATCATGAGAAACGCTGGACTGGAAGAAACACAAGCTGGAATCAAGATTGCTGGGGGAAATATCAATAACCTCAGATATGCAGATGACACCACCCTTATGGTAGAAAGTGAAGAGGAACTAAAAAGCCTCTTGATGAGAGTGAAAGAGGAGAGTGAACAAGTTGGCTTAAAGCTCAACTTTCAGAAAACTAAGATCATGGCGTCTGGTCCCATCACTTCATGGGAAATAGATGGGGAAATAGTGGTAACTGTGTCAGACTTTATATTTTGGGGCTCCAAAATCGCTACAGATGGTGATTGCAGCCATGAAATTAAAAGACACTTACTCTTGGAAGAAAAGTTATGACCAACCTAGATAGCATACTCAAAAGCAGAGACATTACTTTGCCAACAAAGGTCCATCTAGTCAAGGCTATGGTTTTTCCAGTGGCCATGTATGGATGTAAAAGTTGGATTGTGAAGAAGGCTAAGCACCGAAGAATTGATGCTTTTGAACTGTGGTGTTGGAGAAGACTCTTGAGAGTCCCTTGGACTGCAAGGAGATCCAACCAGTCCATTCTAAAGGAGATCAGTCCTGGGTGTTCATTGGAAGGACTGATGCTAAAGTTGAAATTCCAGTACTTTGGCCACCTCATGTGAAGAATTAACTCACAGGAAAAGACCCTGATGCTGGGAGGGATTGGGGGCAGAAGGAGAAGGGGATGACAGAGGATGAGATGGCTGGATGGCATCACCGACTAAATACACATGAGTTGGGTGAACTCTGGGAGTTGGTGATGGACAGAGAGGCCTGATGTCCTGCAATTTAGGAGGTCACAAAGAGTTGGACATGACTGAATGACTGAACTGACTGACTGACTGATATTCATTACTTATTATTCAGTTCAGTTCACCCAAACTCATGTGCAGGGTAATAATATACAGCCTTAATGTAATTCTTTCTCTTGCTTTTTCGATGACCCAGCAGATGTTGGCAACTTGATCTCTGGTTCCTCTGCCCTTTCTAAAACTGGAAGTTCATGGTTCATATATTGCTGAAGTTGGCTTGGAGAATTTTGAGCTTTACTAGTGTGTGAGATGAGTGCAGTTGTGTGGTAGTCTGAGCATTCTTTGGCATTGCCTTTCTTTGGGACTGGAATGAAAACTGACCTTTTCCAGTCCTGTGGCCACTGCTGAGTTTTCCAAATTTGCTGGCATATTGAGTGCAGCAGTTTCACAACATCATCTTTCAGGATTTGAAATAGCTCAACTGGAATTCCATCACCTGCACTAGCTTTGTTTGTAGTGATGCTTTCTAAGGCCCACCTGACTTCACATGCCAGAACGTCTGGCTCTAGGTGAGTTATCAACCATTGTGATTATCTTGGTCATGAAGATCTTTTTTGTACAGTTCTTCTGTGTATTCTCACCACTTCTTCTTAATATCTTCTGCTTTTGTTAAGTACATACCATTTCTGTCCTTTATTGAGCCCATCTTTACATGAAATGTTCCCATATAAATATACATGATTGTGATATCGTTATATACGTATATATTGTGATATATATATTATTAGGAAAATCTGGGTATTCTTCTTTATGCTTCTTTAGTAGATAGAGATGTCTTTCTGTAAATGACACACCCAGAGTTATTTCTATAAAGCAATAAACTAAGTCAAATATATTAAAGTTTCCCTTTGACCCTCCTGGTTGCTCCCCATATATAATCTTCCCTTGTTTCTTTTAAGAATCTGAGCATGTAAGTAAGGATTTATTGATTTTTTATAATAGAAAATATTTAATTAAAATAATCATGGTCAGCAAAAAGGGAATGCTTGCCTACTAACCTATATTAGTATCTGTTTAGTATTTTACTCTTTTTTTGAAGGCTTTGAACTATTTTCTCTATATCAAAAACATAAAGTGTCAAAGAATAGGATCCAATACAATGTGCTAAGAGTGTATATTTTCAGAGAAATTGTTTTAATGACCCATTTAAAAATGATTACAAGTTTTAAAAATTCATTTAAATTTAATTTTACTTTTAAATTTAAATTTTATTTTACTTTTTAAAAAAAATCTTATATAAATATAGTTGATCTACAATATTGTGTTTAATTTCTGTTGCAGAGAAAAATGACTGAGTTTAAAGTATATATATATATATTTTTTTTTTCACCATTTAAAAATGATTACAAGTTTTAAAAATTCATTTAAATTTAATTTTACTTTTAAATTTAAATTTTATTTTACTTTTTAAAAAAAATCTTATATAAATATAGTTGATCTACAATATTGTGTTTAATTTCTGTTGCAGAGAAAAATGACTGAGTTTAAAGTATATATATATATATTTTTTTTTTCTTATTTTTTTCCCACTGTGGTTTTTCCACAGGACACTGAATATATTTCTCTGTGCTATACAGTAGAACCTTGTTATTTATCCATCCTATATGTAATATATCACATCTGCTATTTCCATACTCTCAGTACTTCTCTCCCCTACTTGACCTCCCCCTTGGTAATCACAAGACTTCTCTCTATATCTGTAAGTATGTTTTTGTTTCATAAATATGTTCATCTGTGTCATGTTTTAGATTCCATATATAAATGATATCATATATTTCTCTAACTTAACTTTGTGCAGTAAACTCTAGGTCTATCCATGTTACTGTAAATGGCAATGTTTCATTATTTTTTTAAGGTTGAAGAATATTGTATCTATATGCCACATCTTTATCCATTCATCTGTTAAAGGACATTTAGTTTGTTTCCATGTCTTGGCTATCGTAAATAGTGCTGTTATGAACATGAGGGTGCATGGAACTTTTTGAATTATGGTTTTGTCTGGGTATATGCCCAGGAGTGGGATGGCTGCATCATATAGCAACTCTATTTTCAGTTTTTCTATGAACCTTCATACTGTTCTCAATAGTGACTACACCAATTCACATTCCCACTAACAGTGTAGGAGGGCTCCCTTTTCTCCACACTCTACACAAAAATAAACTCAAATGGTTTAAAAACTTAAAACAAGACACCTAAAACTCCTAGAAGAGAAGATAGCCAAAACATTCTTTGACAAAAACTATACCAATGTTTTCTTAGGTCAGTTTCTCAAGGCAATTAGATAGAAAAGTAAAAGTAAACAAATGGGACCTAATCAAACTCAAAACTTTTTCACTGCAAAGGAAACCATAAGAAAACAAAAAGATATCCTATAGACTGAGAGAAAATGTTTGCAAATGATGTGACCAACAAGGCTCAATTTCTGAAATATATAAACAGCTCTTGCAATTCAATAACAAAAGGAAAAAGCAACCCAATTGATAAATGGGCAGAAGACCTAAATAGACATTTCTCTAAAGAGGAAATACAGATAGCCAATAGGCACATCCCAAAACGTTCATCATTGCTAATTTTTCAGTTCAATTCAGTGGCTCAGTTGTGTCCGACTCTTTGCCACCCCATGAATTTTAGCACGCCAGGCCTCCCTGTCCATCACCAACTCCCGGAGTTCACTCAGACTCACTTTCATCGAATCAGTGATGCCATCCAGCCATCTCATCCTCTGTTGTTCCCTTATCCTCCTGCCCCTAATCCCTCCCAGCCTCAGAATCTTTTCCAATGAGTCAACTCTTCGCATGAGGTGGCCAAAGTACTGGAGTTTCAGCGTTAGCATCATTCTTTCCAAAGAATACCCAGGACTGATCTCTTTCAGAATGGACTGGTTGGATCTCCTTGCTAGAGAAATGCAAATCAAAACTACAATGAATTACTGCCTCACACAGGTCAGAATGGCCATACCTAAAATGTTTAACCATATATAATACCTAATGAACATTAAAAATATTGACTTAAATAACTTAATTTTTTTTTCAGTTCAGTCGCTTAGTCGTGTCTGCTTCTTTGGGCCCCCATGGACTGTAGCATGCAGGCTTCCCTGTCCATCACCAACACCTGGAACCTGCTCAAACTCATGTCCATTGAGTCTGTGATGTAATCCAACCGTATCATCCTTTGTCGTCTCCTTCTCCTCCTGCCTTCAATCTTTCCAGCATCAAGGTCTTTTCTAATGAGTCAGTTCTTTGCATCAGGTGGCCAAAGTATTGGAGATTCATTTTCAGAATCTGTCCCTCCAATGAATATTCAGGACTGATTTCCTTTAGGGTTGACTGGTTTGATCTCCTTATGGTTCAAGGGGCTCTCAAGAGTCTTTTCTACACCACAGTTCAAAAGTGCTCAGCTTTCTTTATAGTCCACTCTCACATTCATACATGACCACTGGATAACCCATACTTTGACTAAACAGACCTTTGTTGGCAAAGTAACGTCTCTGATTTTTAATATGCTGTCTAGGTTGGTCATAGCTTTCTTCCAAGGAGCAAGTGTCTTTTAATTTCATGTCTGCAGTTAACATTTGCAGTGATTTTGGAGCCCCCCAAAATAAAGTCTCTGTTTCCATTGTTTCCCCATCTATTTGCCCTGAAGTGATGGGATCATATGCCAAGATCTTAGTTTTCTAAATGTTGAATTTTAAGCCAACTTTTTCACTCTCCTCTTTCACTTTCCTCAAGAGGCTCTTTAGTTCTTCGCTTTCTGCCATAAGGGTGGTGTCATCTGCATATCTGAGGTTATTGATATTTCTCTCAGGAATTGTTTTAAATATTTAAAACAAGTCCGATTTTTAGTGAAACTGTAAGTTCTTTGAAATTGAAGAATTTAATAAAATACTTCTAATACTACACTGCTAAAACAAAGTTATTTTGTAACTATTCAGTTATTAGAGGATGGTGGAGATTTCTAAAGAAATAAATGCCAATATTCTGATTCAGATTGGTGGGAAAATACCTTCTGCTTTGAACACCATGCCTAAGTGATTAGAGGGAAAAATGGCATTTTGTATTCTTGGCTCTTGAGATCCTCTCAAGTGAACATATGGAACTGAATATGGGATTAAATCAAATACTGAGTGCACTAACTTCTCTACCTCAGTTTTCTCTTTCAATTTGTTTTCTTTTTCCTTTTAACCCAGATCAAATCTCTCCATATGTTGGTTCCCATTTAGACTAGCAACAATTTTCCCTACATTGCTTTTATGTTACATTAAAACCCTGGGGTAAATGCCATTAACTGTAGTTTCAGCCATTAGTCTCATCCCATCATTATATAATTGACTTTCCAGAGAATCTTTTCTGTATGTGTAATTTTGACTAATTCAACTCACAATTTGGAAAACTTTTCGAATCCTTTCAATGCAATGATTTATCTTAAGCAATATAATCAGCAAGGTGCACTTCAAAGAAGTAAAGTTTGAAAGCAAGCCTATTTAATTTTCCTATTTTTATCTTTAAAAGAAGGTAATGAAAAAGAATCTATATTTAAGAGTTACATTTCTGTTTAAAATATGGATATCTCTGAGAAGAGAGAAATATAAACAAGGAGCATAACAAAAGGATGGTTACTTTGAATATTATATACAAAAATAGATCATATAACATTGAAATAAAATTAGCAACTTTGAAAATATTGTTTGAATATGTAACTTTGATACATTAATGTAACACATATATCATGTATTTATATATTACTCATAATATTTCCACATATTTAATTTTAAATACAGTCATTTAAAAAATATATTTTAAATGTTTACTACTATGAAAAACATTTACAGCTACTAACTTCTAAACAAGAAATAAATGAGTCTTTATACATTTAAGTCCTCCCACAGTTGTTAACGATCCCCTGGAGAGGGGAAAGTGGCTATCTCCACTCCAGTATTCTGGCCTAGAGAATTCCACTGACTATAGTCCATGGGTAGCAAAGAGTCAGACACGGCTGAGTGACTTTCACTTCATTTCACTTTACAGGTGTTAAAAGGGGACCCAGGGTTCTTCCACAAAAATCATTTCTGTCTAGGCCTCAGATCCTGTAAATATCAGCTCCTAGGAGAATAGAATAAAATATAATCTATTGAAATACCAGATCCAGAGACTTAACTAGAAAAGTTTCATGAAATTTGTTGCTCAAACAAAGCCATTATACCATAAATACCAACATACCAACATAAATATCAAGCAAACAATCAAACAGTTATGAAATACTGACAGTAAACAAAATGCATGAACTTACTTGGCAGAAATGACAGATTCTTTAACTCAACAAATAAATTATCATACAATGTTCATTCATTGGTTAAAGGAATTCAGAATATGTGATGCAGTTTATCCCACTTTTCTTATCCCATCTACACAGGTCAAATTAGTACTCAATGCTAGACTTTAACAAATAAACTCTAGCCTACACTTGAATACAGAAAAGGTAAAAGTTTAAACACTTACCTACATCTTTTATTCTTGATTTCTTGATCCAAAGGCAAGAGAGCCCCAGACTTGACTGCAATGTTCCTCAGAACCAAGATCTGAGGAAAATAATGATGTATTAACAATGTTAGGTTAATGTCATATCTTGAAGTATAAGTTTTGCTACTGGAATCCCATTTTTCAGGAGTTGGCTGTGTAGTGACTGAGTTAGATTGACTTTTGCCATCCAAGTTTACACGCTGTACCCCATAGCTGCTCTGTTTCCTGGCCAGAGCTCAGCCCTCTTATAGAGTTGTTGTCCTGTCTGTCTTATTAAGGTACTGACCTCACTGGTTTATATCCCCAGGTGCTATTACCTAGATAGGAGACCAAACCAACTTCTCTTCGGCTTATTTATTCAGAGGAGCAGACTGTATGGATGCTTGCATGTATCTTTTATGTGTGTGTAAACTAAGATTTCTATTCAAAATGTTCACAATACTTAAAGATGTTAAGTAATTCTAAAATATCAAAATGTTTTTATAACCAGAAAACTCTACCTGGTATGAAATTAATTCTAACAACTCACTACCAAAACATACTGGCATCTCAGTATTAATATATTTAGTATGTTTTAAATTCCCAAGCTGAAATAATTGTAAACATTGATCGGTTGGAATGTATCTGTGCCTAGATTAGTGTGGGTATTCCTTTGTCATCATATAAGATGAAATCATCAGAAAGAGACGTTGAAGATCTTTCCTATTTTAATAAATGCACTTTAAAAATAGATTAAAATTTCACTTCTTAGTATTAAGGAAAACTCTCATAGAGAATACATGTAACCCCTTATTATTACACACAACTTAAGTTTTAAAGTTAAAGGCATGTGTTAAGAAGAAAGTAGGGCAACAGAAAAGAGAACAAACCAGTAGTTCAAAACTATTCACTTGACTGGAAACTTAGAACTCTTGAACTTAGAATCTTAGAACTTCCTTTTGGGGTTTATCAAGCACACTTTTTCAGAATTTGAAATTACTTCCTCTCTCTGTATAAGATGAAACTAGCTCTATCACATGGCCATTCTGAAAACAAACAATAGATGCATTTTGTCTTAAGGCAGAATTTGTTTTTTTTCTGATCAATAAACAATTATAACACCTTCATCATATTCTTATAGAAGCCATTAACAATGCTGAATATTTTTGAGTCAAAAGTCTTTAGGAAACCTTGCATCATTTCCAAAAATACATCCCAGGGTGCCTGTTCTGCAAAATATTCTATAGAAAAATAATGATGGTGATGGCTAGGGGAGTTATATGGTTGCATATGTTTTGAAAAGTGAAAAAAGTGAAGCTGCTCAGTCGTGTCCAATTCCTTGCAATCTCATGGGCTGTGTAGCCTACTGGGCTCATCCATCCATGGAATTTTCCAGGCAAAAGTAGTGTTGTAAACTGCAAGTAATATCTCTGGGCAATTTATAAAGCATATTAGAATGCTAAAATCAAAAATTTGTTCAGAAGAGCGTATTAGACACTTAGAAACCAGTGTTCAATAAAATATTTTTCAAATTATTCTGCCTTCAAAACAAGTTACTCTAACATTTAGCTATCCCAATTGTATTTTTAAATTTATTTATAATTGAAGGATGATTGCTTTACAGTATTGTTTTGGTTTCTGCCATACATCAACATGAATCAGCCATAGGTATCCACATGTATACCCAACTGTATTTTTTAAGCAGAATTGTCTGATGTCTTTCTCATTGAGTCCTAAGTTCTAAGTCAGGACAATTATAAAGTTGTAGGAAGTCTTCCACTGTTAGTGCTTAAAAAAATTAAAAAATGCTGTGAATAATCTACATTAAAATAAACACAGGTAAAGCAGATTTTAGGTTTTCCTCTTGTTTTCATTTCTATATCTTAATATCTTAATCTGATGAGAAAAGACTGATGTTATGTCTAACTTGTAAACTGTGCATAGTCTTCCAGGCATTCATTGACATACCAAGAGATGTTTTTTTCTGCATAATATTGATGGTCCTCAGTATTATTGAGAAGACAAAGTTGAGAATCTCTGGTGTCCAGACATAGCTTAGTGGTCTGAGAGTAAAGTATACTTCACATGCGAGTATATTTACATACTTCTATGTGCATGGCAAATAAAAAAAATGTATTAGCAATAACAACTGCAAGATAATTTAATAATTTCTAGAAAGACATACAATGCAAAGGGACAAGCAAAGTAACTACTTTGTCCCAAAAAATCTTAACCAGAATGATCTGACATTACCTCAAGATATACTAATGAAATTTTAACTGGTGTTTACAGTTAATTTGTGGTGTTGCTGAATTTTAATATTTACTTACTGTTTTCTAAAGCTTCCAGATAGTTTATACTGAAATTACAAGACATTCCTCTTACAGTTCTTCAGAATTATTTCTCAAAATACCATTTTTACTAAGTGTCAACAAAATTTATGAATAAGTAAAAATCTGGTTAAAATCAGCATTTTAATTGTTTTAAACAAAAATGGAAATGCCTCCATTTTGAAATGTAATGATTTATTTTTTCTGGCAAAGTAAAAATTGTGATTTTGAGGCTCTTATTAATAATAGATACACATAGGTGCACAACTACATATTAATCTATAAACATGGATTTGATACTTGTGTGTGTATAATATATGTTTGTGCAAGCATGCATTTCTGTAAATAGATAGGGATAGTCTTGTCATTCCTGTGTTGGCCTATAAGAATAGTTTACTCTAAAATTAGGAAATCTAAATGGCAATTCAATTCAGTTCAGTCACTCAGTCGTGTCCGACTCTGCGACCCCATGAATCGCAGCACGCCAGGCCTCCCTGTCCATCACCAACTCCTGGAGTTCACTCAAACTCACATCCATCGAGTCAGTGATGCTATCCAGCCATCTCATCCTCGGTCGTCCCCTTCTCCTCCTGCCCCCAGTCCCCCCCAGCATCAGGGTCTTTTCCAATGAGTCAACTCTTCGCGTGAAGCGGCCAAATACTGCAGTTTCAGCTTTAGCATCACTCCTTCCAATGAACACCCAGGACTGATCTTTAAGATGGACTGGTTGGATCTCCTTGCAGTTCAAGGGACTCTCAAGAGTCTTCTCCAACACCACAGTTCAAAAGCATCAATTCTTTGGTGCTCAGCCTTCTTCACAGTCCAAATCTCACATCCATACATGACCACTGGAAAAATCATAGCCTTGACTAGACAAACCTTTGTTGGCAAAGTAATGTCTCTGCTTTTGAATATGCTATCAGGTTGGTCATAACTTTCCTTCCAAGGAGTAAATGTTTTAATTTCATGGCTGTAATCACCATCTGCAGTGATTCTGGAGCCCAAAAAGATGAAGTCTGACACTGTTTCCACTATTTCCCCATCTATTTCCCATGAAGTGATGGGACCAGACGCCATGATCTTCGTTTTCTGAATGTTGAGCTTTAAGCCAACTTTTTCACTCTCCTCTTTCACTTTCATCAAGAGGCTTTTTTGTTCCTCTTCACTTTCTGCCATAAGAGTGGTGTCATCTGCATATCTGAGGTTATTGATATTTTTCCCGGCAATCTTGATTCCAGCTCGTGATTCTTCCAGCCCAATGTTTCTCATGATGGACTCTGCATATTAGCTTATCTAAATCTAACTTAAATAAACAGACTTTGTTCTATAGATGAGGAATCAGTATTTGTATATAAAAAGTTTGGGCTTAAATTAAGGCTTAGATGTTTGCTATCAGACCTTTCCCAAAATACATTGTTAAAAAAATTAATGAGAAGAAATAAATGAATCAGTTTTTTTTTGATTCAAGTAAAAAAGTTAAAAACTAATAGTGTGTTAATCTCTTTTATTTATTCCTCATTTTATTGACTAAAAGGTATGAAAAGTGGCACTGAAGTTTTATTGATTAATATTGAAGCAAGCAGACATATATTAAAGGCAAAATTTCTTCTGGATATTTTATGTTAATAATCACCAAAAAGATGTAACAGAATTAACTATAGTCCTTTGAAATGTACTGATATTTCCTCTATACAACATAAATACTTAAAAAATTTTTTTAATTCATAATAATGTGATTTTAATAACTATAAAATATTTTGCACATTTTAAAATACATATTTATATTGTTTTTAAAATGTTATCCATTTTTATGATTATTCCAAGTCCAAGAAACTGACTTTTTAATATATGTCAGTATATTATATAGCATGTATGACACACTTATATTTAAATAATATTTAGATAATAAAGTCATTTGTCCATATTTTCATTTCAGGTCTCAATTGATTTAAGTTTTATCAAGATTACCTGAATATGTTACATTGCTTATGAGATAATACACAGTATTTTAAATGATATTTTAGAGGCAAATTAAAAAGAAATTTATGTTTTCATTGTTATTAGTATATGTTCTGTGATACTTTTAAAGTACTAAAATTTGAAGGTAGTCTCAAGATAATATTCTTTACTATATCGATTTTTACTACCTTTCATAGCATGTAGTCCAACTGGGTTCATCTTTCCTTCTACTATAAATTCTTGCCTTAATATGTTCATTTTTTTTTAATGTGTCTAATATATATCTGAATTCTACTACCTGGATCAGTTAGATTATTAAACCTAGACAATACAAAACTTACTTTGACTCTTTGTTATTGTGTAACAAAGTGTGCCAAAGCTTAGTGCTTTAAAACAGCCACCATTATATTATATTTCACATTTTGGAGGGTTGAGAATTTGGACAGATTTCAGCCTCATGATTCTTCTGCTTAAAGTTACATTGCCTAGAGTCAGTGGTATTCAGTTGACATCTGCACTGGTCTGAAAGATCCAACTGAGCTTCACTCTCATGCCTGGTGCCTTGGTGGAAAGACTAGAAACTGAGCTTAACTAGCATTCTTCCCTTCTCCATGCATCTTAGGGCCTCTCTCATGATCTCCTCCACAGAATGGGTGACTATTTATATATGGTGGTTCTTTGAGACTAATTCTGACACTGCCATGATGCTACTTCTGCCATATTAATCAAAGCAGTTCCAAGTCGTCCAAATTCCAAAGAAGGGGGAAGAGATTCACTTCTCTATGAGAAGTAGGAGAAAAAATCCTTTACCATTGTTATTCTTCCACAGCAACACTGCCAAACTGATGTCTTGCATTATTCAACTTCTTAACTCTCATTTCTATGTACTGCAATATTTGGCTTAGGAAAATAATGAATATATATCATCGTTTCTATTATAATTTAGCAATAAAATCATATATATAAATCTGAAATTGAGGCCCTGCACACTAGTAAATATATGATACAATTTCATGAAGATGTTGATAATTAATCAGATTGCCTTTAATAATTATAAAATAATAATTGCTATTATTTTATGATAATGAGGAAAAAAAAAACAATGTGTTAAGTGTTTTTTTAAAAAGTTATTTAATTATCCAAGAAGGGCTCTATTATCATTCTTGTTTTATAGATAAAGAAACTGAGGCAGAATTATTGAGACAAATTTCTTAAATTTATAAAGTTAGTAAGATGTATACGTGGGATTCAAATCTCATCAGTCTAGGCTTAAAATCTGTACTACTGCCTTTTTACTTATTCTTTCAAGATATAATGATTCCAAACTATTTCCACAGAAAGATGTATAAAAGCTGTCAATTGTAAAGAAGTTACAAGGATTTTACAATCTCCCAAATGGCTAATAATATGGTAGCAATATCAGCGATCTATTCTCAGTTTCATTCCCTTTTAGATTATTTTGGGTTTGTTCTGTTTTTAAAAACACCCAGATAGCCTTATGAATTAATCAGTTGTATGGCTATTTAGAATTAACATAATTCATAGTAAATTTAGAAATTGTTATATGTGAACAGTTTTAACTGGATGTATGTTAAACATGATTATCTTCAAGACATAAAATATTTGTCATTTATATTTTATTGCTTATCATTTTACTCACATTGTTCAATGAGTACAATTTTACTAGTACTATATTATTACTATTATAACAAAAATATATTTTGAAACTCTCTTCTAAGAGTATACTTTACTTATAAATTCCTCTGAAGTTAATTTTTCATTGATAGTTTATAGAAATATATGACATAAATGAAAACATTGCTATTTAGAGAAAGTTAATTTCCTTGTGTATGTTATAATTTGAGTAAATATAAAAAGAATTTTTAAAATTCTCAATCAGAGATTATATTTAATTTCTTTCAGAAATTAAAAACTGCTTCTGGTTAGATATAAACATCTGGGATCCAAAGACATACAATGAACTTGAAGTCATTCTCTATTATTCTTTTCCTTACAAAATTGTTTTGACATTTGGAAAATAATCTAAGCAGAAAGTAAAAGCACAGGAATTCAATCAAGTCAATGATTAGCAAAATAAAAGCATAAGTATTCAATCAAATTAGTGATTAATATTCATCCAAGCCATTACAGAAGTAATTCTAGACCATCAGAATGTGAATTTCCATAATTTGTATGAGGCACTTATTCTGAAATAACTCAAATATACAGTTTGTTGTAGAGGAATCATGCTGATTGTTGAAAATCTTAAATAGGACTCCTCTAACTTGTGTCAAGGAAAAAGAAAGGAATACATTAAGGAGCTTTCTCTGAACATTCACAGAACACACTAGCATGATAAAGTCCTTATAAGACATGTTGTTTAGAAATCTTTAAATGTTATTTAATCCAATATCTCCCAAACTCATTTTCTAAAAATTTTCTAAAAATCTCCTCATGCTTTAATCTGTAACAAACACTTCAGGAAATGCAACTTAAAATACAATATAATTTCTGTAAATATTTCAGGCCCTTCTTGTAGAAAGTATATCTGAGAATAGTACAGCTATAGTTTTAGAGGGATTATTTACTTTCTTTAAATGTACAGCAAGTTGGTTGGTTAAAAACACAAGTCAAATGGTACTCCAAATAAAATCTAAAAGACACAGATGAAATAATTTATAATATGAATGATATTGAATATTGATTGAATGATATAATTTACCTACTATACCCAAATATTATCATTTAAATGTGAAATCAATATAATGTGATTTTAATGACATATTTCTTTTTTTTTCATACTGGATCTTAGATATCTGGTATTTATTTTTATACCTACAGCACATCAAAATGGAAAAGTCATATATCAAGGTTTTCATAGCCAGTTTTGGCTAGTGTCTACCTAATCGGGCCGCCAAGCTCTATTTCATGAAGTTATCTATTTTATTTACAAACATCTAAATTTTAATTTCACAACTTCTCCCACAATCACATTTATTTGTTTTGATAAGTTGAAAGTTATGTACTTCACAATATTTATATTACTATAAATACACTATAAAATATAAATATATTTATACTTATAAATAAATGTATACTTAGAAAATAAATCATGCAAAGAGTACAGTTTTATGATATTTAGCCAACATTTACAGGCAGGCAACCTAAACCACAATGAATATAAAAATTGTTTATCACCCTAAAAACTTCTTTTGTGTACTCTTTCAGTTACCTTCCTCTCTGAGTCTAGACAACCACTGATATGTCTTCTGTCACTAAATATTAATATGTCTGATGCAGAGTTATAGATACAGAAATTATGTATTATATATTCTTTCTTTCTAGCTTACTTTGCTCAGCCTAATGCTTTATGAGATTCCCTCCAAATTACATGTAGCAACATTATAATGCTGAATTATCTTTCAGTGTATAAAAATATCACAATTCGTTTATCTGCTATTGAACATTTGTATTGTATCCAGGTTTAGGCTATTATGAATAAACCTACTAAAGACATTCTTGTACTAGTCTTTTTGTAGACATACAGTTTTATTTATTTTGGAAAAATATATTGGCATGGTATTTCTGGAACATGTTTCATTTTTCAAAGTGGAATCTGTTCTCTAAAGTGGTTGAACCATTTTATAAAACAAAGAGTCATGTATTATTCTAGTTGTTCCATATCCCTGGCATCTCTTGATATGGTCAGCCTTTATAATTTTAGCTATTCTATTGGGTTTATAGTGGTAATCCACAGTGATTAAAGATGTTAATGATCCCTTCATTTATTTATTAATCATTTAATGTCTGTTTTGGGATATATCTGTTCAAATAGCTTGTCCATTTTCTTAACTGGGCTGTTCCTTTATAATTTCTAGATATAAGTTTCTTACCAAATACATATATGTATGTTGCTAATATTTTTCCCCAGTTTATGGTTTGTTTTTTATGTGCCTAATGCTAACTGCTGTCCTTCAGAAACTAGAAATTCAATGAAGTTCAATTTATGAATTTTTTTCATGTTATGTGCTTTTGTGTTCTAAGAAATCTATGGACTCTTAGAAACTGTTCTAAAGTATCATTTTCTTACATGATTTTCTTCTATGTGTTAACTTTTTAGCTTATATGTTCAGGCATAAAATCAATTTTAAATTAATTTCTGACTTTGTTGTGAGGTACAAATTTAGATTTTTTTTTTCCCAAATGTATATACACTTGCGTTCAGTTCAGTTCAGTCACTCAGTCGTGTCCGACTCTTTGCGACCCCATGAATCACAGCACGCCAGGCCTCCCTGTGCATCACCATCTTCCAGAGTTCACTCAGACTCACGTCTATCCAGTCAGTGATGCCATCCAGCCATCTCATCCTCTGTTGTCCCCTTTCCTCCTGCCCCCAATCCCTCCCAGCATCAGGGTCTTTTCCAATGAGTTGACTCTTCGCATGAGGTGGCCAAAGGACTGCAGCTTCAGCTTTAGCATCATTCTTTCCAAAGAAGTCCCAGGGTTGATCTCTTTCAGAATAGACTGGTTGGATCTCCTTGCAGTCCAAGGGACTCTCAAGAGTCTTCTCCAACACCACAGTTCAAAAACATCAATTCTTCGGCGCTCAGCCTTCTTTACAGTCCAACTCTCACATCCATACATGACCACAGGAAAAACCATAGCCTTGACTAGATGGACTTCAGTCGACAAAGTAATGTCTCTGCTTTTGAATATACTATCTAGGTTGGTCATAACTTTTCTTCCAAGGAGTAAGCGTCTTTTAATTTCATGGCTGCAGTCACCATCTGCAGTGATTCTGGAGCCCAGAAAACTAAAGTCTGACACTGTTCCACTGTTTCCCCATCTATTTCCCATGAAGTGATGGGACCGGATGCCATGATCTTCGTTTTCTGAATGTTGAGCTTTAAGCCAACTTTTTCACTCTCCTCTTTCACTTTCATCAAGAGGCTTTGTAGTTCTTCACTATCCCATGAAGTGATGGGACCAGATGCCATGATCTTCATTTTCTGAATGTCGAGCTTTAAGCCAACTTTTTCACTCTCCTCTTTCACTTTCATCAAGAGGCTCTTTAGTTCCTCTTCAATTTCTGCCATAAGGGTGGTGTCATCTGCATATCTGAGGTTGATATTTCTCCCAGCAATCTTGATTCCAGCTTGTGTTTCTTCCAGTCCAGCGTTTCTCATGATGTATTATGCATATAAGTTAAATAAGCAGGGTGACAATATACAGCCTTGACATACTCCTGTTCCTATCTGTCCTGAATATTCATTGGAAGGACTAATGCCGAAACTGAAACTCTAATACTTTGGCCACTTGATGCAAAGAACTGACTCACTGGAAAAGACCCTGATGCTGGGAAAGATTGAAGGTGAGAGGAGAAGGGGACGACAGAGGATGAGATGGTTGGATGGCATCACCGACTTGATGGACACGAGTGTGAGTGAACTCTGGGAAATGATGAAGGACAAGGAAGCCTGGCATGCTGCAATCCATGGGTTGCAAAGAGTCAGACACAACTGAGCAACTGAACAAGAAGAACCATTACCTAATTTAATCACTTTCCAAAGAGTTCTGAGATTATCTATTATCTTCCCTTTACTTTCGAGGGACAAATGAGGTCATTTTCTGTTGAGTGGTAGATAGACACCCCATAAAAGACACATTAGGTTATTTTCTACTAAATGTCATTATCCCTCTAGTACTGAACACCAGGAAATACTCTGCTTACCCCATAAACCTATTTATTTTCATATTTTAACATTTCTTAAAATCCAGAGCCTTTTAAAATCGATTACTACATTCCGTGTGACAGTATTTCTTTCTTCACTGAAAAACTGTCTCTAAATCACTGGCATAGCATGCACCGAAGAAATCACAAAACTGAACAGAAAATAGCAGTAATAAATTACCATTTGTCTCTTAGAAATAATTCAGAGCTAAAGGAAATCAATTCCTTTAAAGGATAATGTATTAAAAATTAGCTTTTCATTACTTTTAGGGCCTCTTTACTGCTAAGACTAGCCATGGATAATGAATACCATCATGTCAGTAAACAGACACATGCATTCAACAGATTCAGTACCTGTGCCTCTGCTTTCCTGCCACCCTGCCTCCTGCCCGAAATCTTAAAATTTGAAAATAAATAGGTTTATTGGATAAGTAGAGTGGAGAAGGCAATGGCACCCCACTCCAGTACTCTTGCCTGGAAAATCCCATGGACGGGGGAGCCTGGTAGGCTGCCATCTATGGGGGTGCACAGAGTCGGACACGACTGTAGTGACTTAACAGTAAGATGTTTTAACTTGCTCACATGTTATCTAAAGTCATTAGCAATCACAGCAAACAGAAGTTTCATGGAAGCACATGAATTTACTGGCAGAGTTTTTTTATGACTCACCAAGTAAAAGCAAAGTGAAGCCCAATAAGGCCAAGGTCTATCCAACTAAGAAAGGGGTTAACAGATCTTCTCAGAACTACTATTTTAAATTTCTACTAACTAGATTTCTTTATTTTTAGGAGGGTAACTTCACTTTAGAAGTCACCAGCTAGATTTTCAGGTTCTTTTACATACTGGATGATATTGGAGAATATATGTTAGCAAGTCCAGGATATAGCCCAACAATGAATGCCCTTTTTGAGGTGAGCTGCTAGACACCTCTCTTTGCCTCTATCAGGTATCAAGACTTACTGACTCTACCTTCCAAATATTGATAGCTCTCACCTAAATCCTTTGCCTTCCATGTTGCTGCTGTTTAGTCACTCAGTCATGTCCAACTCTGTGCGATCCCATGGACTATAGCCCACCAAGCTCCTTTGTCCGTGGGATTTTCCAGGCAAGAATACTGGAATGGGTTGCCATTTCCTTCTCCAGAGGATCTTCCTGATCCAGCGATCAAACCTGCAACCCAGCATTGCAGGTGGATTCTTTACCATCTGAGCCACCAGGGAAGACCTTTCTTTCTATATTTACTGCCAAAACCTTAATTCAGGCCTCTCAATTGGTTGGTTGATTATTACAGTAACTTTCTTTCACATGAACCCTAGGCTTCCATTCACTTCCATTCTCCATATTATAGTGAAGCCAAACTATTGGTAATTTCCTAACAAATTTCTGCTCATTCTACAGGTCTCAGTTCAACTGTTTAAGAGAAACACAACAAGACATGGCAAACAGATGCCATTGCTGACTGATTTGTGGTAGCAGTGTAGTCTGCTAAACTAGGGTTGGCAGGGAAAGCTTAGATTGGCAATATCTGCTATGAACCAAAGACCAAGGTCTAAGAGATAATGGAGATCTGCTCTAGATTTAAACAGAATTTGCTCTCCATAATAGAAATGCACAACAGTACCACTTAGAGAAAGATAAAAGATTGAAAGCCATGTTAACGGGGAAGGTAAAATTTCCACTAGAAAAATATCTAATGTAACCAATAAAGAGAACGAAGAAGTAAATACAGAGTTAATCTTCTTAGCAGTCAAGTGAAAGAAAACTGAAATAATTTAAATGATTAATTTACCTAATATTGATGTATAAAAGATGCAAAAAGCATTCAAGATGCTTATAATTTACAACAAAGACAAATATGAGGGGCAATACCAACAGTATTTTAAAGCACTAAATTCATGAAGCCCTGGGCTTGAATGCTGGCTTTCCCATTTCTAGCAATGTGAGATTTGTCTGGTTATTCACTTTCTCAAAATCAATTACCTTGTGCATAAGAGGAGGATAATATTTAATTCAAAAGTGAGCTATGTAAGGAAAGTATTAAACACAGTTCCTGGTACATAGTGTACATGCAATAAAAAATATATGGGAATTTCTATAATGGAGTTACACATAAATCCATAGAGGAACATATGGAATGTCTTTCTGCAAAAGGAAAGGTCTCAAGAAGAAAGTAATACTTGAGGTTATATTTAAAGGATAACTGTTGACAGGCAAACAAGTTCATGGGAAGGTATCCTAGGCAGAGGATACAGTATATGCAAATATTCTAAGGAATGAAGACGACCCCGTGTTCTGTGAATGACCAGAATATGAGTCAAGTAGTAGGGTACACAGGAGAGACTGTCATTAGATGTGGCTAAAGAAAATGGCTAAATCATTAAGAGTATTGAATGGCATGACAGAGTTTAGATTTTTAAGAGAAAGAGAATCACTAAGTAACTCTTACAGTGATATAATAGCTACTTTTAAACCTTTGTGTTTAATATGCCAGAATCATGGTTTGAGGTCACAATGTTGGTGGGGATATGAATACATCATGGACTCAATATGTATGAGAAGACCAAGGAATAAGATAATTTGGCTTTTGATTTATGTTGAGTTTGATTTTGCTTACAAGAAACAGTTCACTAGGCAGTCAGTAGGATATAAATGGAGATGTTTATAATCTGGTATAAAAGCCTGAGGTACAGCTAGAGCTTTGGCAGTCAGTTTTTGATAAAACTTTTTCTAATAATCAACTTTTAAGGAAACTGATTATTTAGACTCTATACAAATACATTTGTTCAGTCACTCCACATGCTTAGAGCTGGGTAAATGGTGGTCCAAAAGATAGACATAGTTCCAATCTGCTTATGAACCAGCAGACAACTAATATGAGAGATACTAAAAAACAGGCAAAAGCAGCTCTGAAGCAAGTATAGATACGTTCTTTGCTCATCCTTCTCCTTTTTATCTATCCAGCAGATGAATGGCTGCTGGATAGACACCAAGTGGCTTTCTGGTATTCTAATTTCATAAAGAATAAAACTAAGAGAAATGGAGAAATAGATGGTTAATGTGCTTTCTAGGCCAGGTGTCAAAACTTCTTCCTGTAAACGGCTGATGGTATTTTAGGCTTTGTTGATCATATAATAGTTAATTAAACAGACCACTGACCATTGCACTGGACAGCTTGAAAGCAGTCATAGATCATAGGTAAATGAAGAGCAGCAATGTCAAATGCTAGTTTATTTACAAAACCAAGGAGCTACCTGGATTTGGCTATCGTGTGCCAGTTCCTCTAGACTAACAACAGTACTCTCAACAATGTAGAGAGAAGAATGGCAAAATTTCTGATACAGTTTTTGGCCACAGAAAAACTTGTACTTTGATTTTTAAATTATATTTCTAGAAAAGGTATAACATAATTTTACATAAACTTTATTATCAAATATTCATCAATTATACCCAGTATTGATACTATTATCAGGTTTCACATAAAATGTCCACTCCCGATGATTTAGAGAAGAAAAAAATATACACAATTAATCATAACATTCATTTTTAAAATTTCTTTTATTTTTATTTATTTATTTTTTGTTTTGCTTTACAATACTGTATTCGTTTTGCTATACATTGACATGAATCAGCCACGAGTGTACATGAACTCCCAATCCCGACCCCCATCTCCCCCCTCCCGCCCATAACATTCATTTTTAAAACAACTTACGGATTTCTTTCTTATTGCCCATAAAGAAAACTTCATTGCTTTTAAGGTTACAGAGTCAAAAAAACCTTGGTTGGTAACTTAGTTTTTTGTCCTTTGCAAAGTTATTTATAATCACAATTCATTCCTTCAGAAAATAATTATTAAGCACTGATGTGTCAAGCACTGTACTATGCATGATGTTTATCAAGGGTGAGCAAACATTTTTTGAAAAGGACATGATAGTAAATATTAGGCTTTACAGGACCTAAGGTTAAATCAAGGATCTTTTACTGGCACCTATGTTAAGGAGAGAAAACATTTCCGTAAATTTTTTGATGAAATTTAAAATACAATAACTATATGCGATATACCAGGGAGTATATCATATGTATTATGTTATGTGTAATATATAATAATTAATACATATACATTATTAATTGTATAATAATTATACAATTTTTGTAATTCAGATATACTGAGATGCAGAGAATTATTTGTGGGTAGATAATAGCTGACTTAATTAGAATTCAAAATACTCACTCTTTAAAGAAACTGATTGTAAATGTTGTTTGTTAAAAAATATTCTTGATTCACAAACCTTTACGAAAATAGGCAAGGGGCCAAAATTTGAGGGCTTTTGATGTATATGAAAAATGTAAGCTGAAACTCCAGTACTTTGGTTGCCTCATGCGAAGAGTTGACTCATTGGAAAAGACTCTGATGCTAGGAGGGATTGGGGGCAGGAGGAGAAGGGGACAACCGAGGATGAGATGGCTGGATGGCATCACCGACTTGATGGACGTGAGTTTGAGTGAACTCCAGGAGTTCGTGATGGACAGGGAGGCCTGGAGTGCTGTGATTCATGGGGTCACAAAGAGTCGGACACGACTAAGTGACTGAACTGAACTGAAAGTGAATAAGGCATACAAGGTCTAGTTCTCATGAATTCTGATGAAGGAAAGAGATTTTTTAAAAGGCAATTCCAGTTACGTAAAATGGAGATATCCATCTATGAACCTACTCCTGCTGAGTTTGCGTTAAGACTTCACATACAGAAGGTACTTCCTCCTTCCTTTTTTATAAAGGACTGTATTTAAGGCCATAAAAATGTGAAGACTAAATAAAGTGGCCTAGACAGCAACCAGCAGAATACAACTTAGATTCCATATAGTCATTACAGTAAAGACACTTCCATGTTAAGCATATCTTCATTTGTCTTTGTGATTCATATAAAGCCATCTATTTTTGCCTTCAGAATTTAAGAAACAACCTACCATATCAGTAAACATGTTAAGAGTTTTTGTGGTATGGTAGAAGGAGAAGAGGAGAAGCGGACGACAGATGAGATGGTTGGATGGCATCACCGACTCATTAGACATGCTGCTGCTGCTAAGTCACTTCAGTCGTGTCCGACTCTGTGCAACTCCATAGATGGCAGCCCACCAGGCTCCCCTGGCCCTGGGATTCTCCAGGCAAGAACACTGAAATGGGTTGCCATTTCCTTTTCCAATGCATGAAAGTGAAAAGTGAAAGGGAAGTCGCTCAGTCGTGTCTGACTCTTAGTGACCCCACGGACTGTAGCCCACCAGGCTCCTCTGTCCATGGGATTTTCCAGGCAAGAGTACTGGAGTGGGGTGCCACTGCCTTCCCCATGAGTTTGAGCAAATTCTGGGAGACAGGAAGGACAGGGAAGCCTGGCGTGTTGCAATTCAGGGGATAGCAAAATGTCAGACAAAACTTAGCAACTGAACAACAACCTTCTATTAACTAAATTACATTAATATTAGTGATAGTGAAGTCGCTCAGTCGTGTCTGACTCTTTGCAAACCCATGGACTGTAACCTACCAGGCTCCTCTGTCCATTCTCCAAGCAAGAATACTGGTGTGGGTTGCCATTTCCTTCTCCAGGGGATCTTCCCAACCCAGGGATTGAACCTGGGTTTCCCGCCTTGCAGGCAGATGCTTTAACCTCTGAGCCAATTAAGCTTTTTTTTTTTTTGAAAACTTTCTAAAATTTTATTTTGTATTGAGGAAACATTTTTGGTTTTTTGTGTTTTTTTTTTTAGTTTTTTTATTTTTTATTATTTATTTTAAATTTATTTTTAATGTTTGTTTTGCTTTACAATACTGTATTCATTTTGCTATACATTGACATGAATCAGCCACGAGTGTACATGAACTCCCAATCCTGACCCCCACCTCCCC
>SJXQ01012358.1:68982-190144 GCA_006408695.1 Aepyceros melampus
CAACTGACAAACAACTAATCTCAAAAATATACAAGCAGCTTATGCAGCTCAATCCAGAAAAATAAATGACCCAATCAAAAAATGGGGCCAAAGAACTAAATAGACACTTCTCCAAAGAAGACATACGAATGGCTAACAAACACATGAAAAGATGCTCAACATCACTATTATCAGAGAAATGCAAATCAAAACCACAATGAGGTACCATTTCATACCAGTCAGAATGGCTGCGATCCAAAAGTCAACAAGCAATAAATGCTGGAGCGGGTGTGGAGAAAAGGGAACCCTCTTACACTGTTGGTGGGAATGCAAATTAGTACAGCCACTATGGAGAACAGTGTGGAGATTCCTTAAAAAATTGCAAATAGAACTGCCTTATGATCCAGCGATCCCACTGCTGGGCATACACACTGAGGAAACCAGAATTGAAAGAGACACGTGTACCCCAATTAAGCTTTTATATATCTTAAAAATCAGGTAGGAATATAAGCTTTGATAGTATCTTCAGCATGTATCATCTTTAACAACAGTCTTCTTGAAGCCAATGTCAGACATTAGTTTTGAGTCCTTTCATACATTATTTCATTAAATTTTCACAATTCTAAAAGACAAATGTTAACATTTAATAAGATTGCATTTTCCTCAGATTTACAGATCAATCAGCTTAGATGCAGATGAGTGATAAAAATTTCCAGACATCAATAGTGCTGAGAAACCAAGAATGGAGGCCAGATTTTCTAATATCAGAACTCTAACAACTGAACTGACTGACTGGTGGCTCAGTGGTAAAGGAATCTGCCTGCCAGTGCAGGAGACACAGGTTTGATCCCTGGTGTGGGAGAACTCCATACGACAGAACTACTGAGCCAGCACTCTAGAGCCGAGGAGCCACAACCACTGAAGCCCATGTACCCGAGAGCTCATGCTCCACAAGAGAAGCCACCGCAATCAGAATCCCATTTGCCAAAACTCAGTTCAGTTCAGTCGCTCAGTCGAGTGCGACTCTTTGCAACCCCATGGACTGCAGACGCCAGGCTTCCCTGTCCATCATCAATTCCCAGGGTTTACTAAAACTCATGTCCATCACATCGGTGATGTTATCCAACCATCTCCTTGTCTGTCATCCCTTTCTCCTCCCACCTTCGATCTTTCCCAGCATCAGGGTCTTTTCCAAGAAGTACCAAAACTAGAGAGAGCTCATGCCCTGAAACAAACTCCCAGCACAGTCAAAATAAAAAATATTTTAATTTTTAAAAAAGTTAATGGCATTTATAGTTATTTAAATAAAATAGTAGCAACATTACCATGTCAAAAAAGGAAAAGGGACAGGGTAGCAAAAGTCTTAAAAATCAGGGGAAAAAAAGGACAGTAAATATATATATGAAGCTAGCAAATCTCTATAAATATCTAAGTAGAAAAATTAAAATTTTTAATACTAAAGAACAAAGTATGTTTTCCTACATAATGGAATGAAATTAGAAATCAAAAACAGGAAAACACTGGGGAAATTCAGAAACGTGGAAACAACATACTACTAAATAACCAATAGGTCAAAAAAGAAATCAGAAAGGAAAAGAGAAAATACTTAGAAATGAATGAAAGTGAAAAACAATGTGCCAATTTACAGGATGAAGCTAAGCAGGGATTAGATGGAACAGCTGAAAATAAACATATTGGAAAAAAAGGAATATCTCAAATTGATAACCTAAACTTTCACTTTAAGAAAAGAACTAAACACAAAGCAAGTGCAAAGAAGAAAATAATGAAACAGAAAAACAACAGAGAAATTCAATTAAACCAAAAGTGGGTTCTTAAAAAGATAAAATTTTACAAATCTCTAACTAGACTGACCAGGGAAAAAGAGAACACTAAATCAGTAAAAAGAGGAAAGAAACGAGGAACATTATTACAGACTTTACAAAAGTAAGAATAATTATAAGTGAATTCTATGAACAATTGTATGCCAATAAAACAAATAATCCCCTGGAGAAAGGAATGGCTGCTCATTCCAGTATTCTGGCCTGGAGAATTCCATGGATAAAAGAGCCTGTAGGCTACAGTCCCGGGGGTCACAAAGAGTTGGACATGACTGAGCAACTTCACTTCAAAACAGTTAATCTAATAATATGGACAATTTCCCGGAAAGGCACAAATATTGAACTTGACACAAGAAGAAATACAGTAAACCAGTAACTGTTAAACCAGAGTGAACAAAAAAATTTTCAACAAAGAAAAGCCCAAGCCCACATGGCTTCATTGCTAAATTCTAATACCTCACAAACATCCATAAAAAAAAATGAAAGCAGAGGAAACATTTCTCAATTCAACATTAGACCAGCATTGCCCAGATTTTAAAACCAGACAAAGATACCTCAAGAAAAAGAAAATCAATATCCCTTATGAACACAGGCACAAAAATCTTCAAAAATAAATTAACAAACCAAAGCTAGCAACATATAAAATAGATTGTGGACCATGACCAAGTTGGATTGACTGCAGGATTGCAAGGTTTCAACATATGAAAACTAATCAATGTAACACATTACAGATCAATAAAGGACAAAATTCACGTGGTTATCTCAATAGATGCAGAAAAAAACACTTGACAAAATCCAACAGCTTTCATGACAGAAATACTCAACAAACCACAGGGGAAAAGAAAATTTCCTCAATCTGATAAAGGACATCAATGAAAATCTCTCAAATAACATACATACATAATAAAAGCTGAAAGACCAAAAACTTTCTCCCTAGGGTCAGGAACATGACAAAGATGTCTGCTCTCACCATTTCCCTCCAACAGTGTATTAGAAGTTCCAGGAAAGCAACTACACAAGAAAAATAAATAAAGGGCATCCAGACTGAAGAGGAAGTAAATGTCTGCAGATGACATAATCATGTATATAGAAAATCTTAAGAATTCACTACAGAAAAAGCTATTTGAGCTAATAAATGACTTTGGCAAAGCTGCAACATACAAGATCAATATACAATCATTAGTTGTATTTCCACAACACTAAAAATGAATGATATGAAAATGAAATTAAGAAAATTCCATTTACAATACCATCAAAATGGCAAAATGCTAAGGAATAAAGTCAAAGACCAAAATTCGAAAACTGCAAAAGAAAATTTTTTTTCATTTTACTTATTTTTTGACCATGCCACATAGCACATAGGGTCCTAGTTCCCTAACAATGGACTGGATCTGTGCCCCTGCACTGAAGTGCAGAGTGGCCAAGGAAATGCCCACAAAATATTGTTGAAAGGAATTAAAGACTTACATATTTTGAAAGATATCTCATTTTCATGGATCAGAGAACTTACTATTATTAAGAAGCCAATATTCCTCAAATTTATCTCAGATTATATACAATCCCTATACAAATTCTGGCATTTTTGCAGATGTTGATAAGCTGATCTGCAAACTCGTAAGGAAATGAAAGTGATGCAGAATAGCCAAAACAATTTTGTAAAAGATAAACAATTTAAATACTTGCCACAAAGCTACCATATCCAAGACGATATGAGTGTGCTGTGTGCTCAGTTCCTCAGTCGTGTGCAACTCTTTGTGACCTCATGGACTGTAGCCCGCCAGGCTCCTCTGTCCATGGGGATTCTCCAGGCAAGAATACTGGAGTGGGTTGAAATGCCCTCCTCCTGGAGATCTTCCCAACCCAGGGATCAAAGCCAGGTCTCCCCCAAATGCAGGCGGATTCTTTACTGTCTGAGCCACAAGAGTAACAAAGACTATATGGTACTAGCATAAATAACAACATGAAAGTCAACAGAATGAAGACTTCAGAAATAAATTCTCACACTTATGGTCAACTGACTTTCTACAAGGATGTCAAGGCAATCCAGTGAGGGAAAAAATAATGTTTTTGACAAATCATAACAGAACAAACAGATCTATGTGCGAAAGAATATAGCTGAACTCCTACCTAAGAGTATATTCAAAAATTAAATCGGTTAGATCTAAATTTAAGAGCTAAAAGTATAAAAGCTCTCAAAATATAGGATTAGATTTTCACGACCCTGTGTTGGCCAATGACTTCTTATATATGACACTGAAGCACTAGCCACAAAAGAAAAAATCGGAGTTAATCTAAATTAAAACTTCCATGCATCAAAAGACATTACACATAAACTGAAAAGATAACACACATAATTGGAGAAGATATTTACAAACCATAAATCTATTAAGTGTCTAGTATGCAGTATATATTAAAAAAAAAAACTCAAAAACAAACACAGTCAATTAAAAGATGGACAAGGATATGAACAGACATTTTTCCAAAGAAGACACACAAGCACGTGAGAAAAAGGCTCAACATCATTTAGACTTTAAGGGAAATGCAAACCAAAACCTCAGTGAGGTAACACTTCATCTCCACTGGGATGAATAAAATCAATCATTTAATAACAAGTATTGGTAAGGAGGGATGTGTAAAAGATGGAGCCCTTATAGGTTCCTAGGGGAAATGTAAATCATTGGAGCTGTTTTGGAAAGTCTGGTAGTTTCTCAAAAAGTTAAAGAATTACCATGCTGCTAAGTTACTTCACTCGTGTCCAACTCTGTGCGACCCCATAGACGGCAGCCCGCCAGGCTTCCCTGTCCCTGGGATACTCCAGGCAAGAACACTGAAGTGGGTTGCCATTTCCTTCTCCAATGCATGAAAGCGAAAAGTGAATGTGAAGTCGCTCAGTCATGTCCAACTCTAGCGACCCAATGGACTGCAGCCTACCAGGCTCCTCTGTCCATGGGATTTTCCAGGCAAGAGTACTGAAGTGGGGTGCCATTCAATTTTACCCTTAGATAAATACTCAAAAAACTGACCGCATCTACCAAAACACTTGTTCACAAATGTTCACAGCAGTACTATTTATAATAGCTGAAAGAAACAAGTCAAATATCATAAACCGATAAATGGATAAAATGTAGTATTATCCACATAATAGACTATCAATCAGGCTCAAAAAGGAACAAAGTTCTGATATATGCTACAACATAGATGAGCCTTAAAAACATTATGCTAAGTGAAAGAAGCCAAACACAAAGGCTACAAATTGTAATTCTATTTATATGAAACTTTCAGAATATGCAAATCCATAAGTCAGAAAAGAGATCAGTAGTTGCTAAGGACTAGGGAAGGAGGAAGTAACTGCAGCTGGGTAAGAGGGTTTCTTTTGGGGGCAATGAAGAGGTTCTGTTCTGGATAATGGTGATGGTTGCACAACCTTATGAAAATACTAAAAAACACTCAACTGTACACTTTCAAAGGGCAAATTTTTGTGATGTGAATATATTTTAATTAAAAAACACTCAGAATCTGTGGTTATAATCTTAAAACTTAGGGGTTTTAAAATCATCCTGTTCTAATTTTCACATTTTATGAAGAAACTAAGATACAGCGGGGGCAAAAGCAGATCATCCATGGATCCAAAGTTTGTTAACAGCAGAGCTGAGATTAGTATACAAGATATTTCTACTTCAGTTCTTAGAACGTGTAAAAAACAAACAAATCTACTTTAACAGACAGATTTAGATACAATTACACTGCTTTAAAATGTCACATTAAAAATTACTATCCTGAAAGGGAACCCTCTTACACTGCTGGTGGGAATGCAAACTAGTACAGCCACTATAGAGAACAGTGTGGAGATTCCTTAAAAAGCTGGAAATAGAACTGCCTTATGACCCAGCAATCCCACTGCTGGGCATACAGACTAAGGAAACTAGAAGTGAAAGAGACATGTGTACCCCAATGTTCATTGCAGCACTGTTTACAATAGCAAGGACATGGAAGCAACCTGGATGTCCATCAGCAGATGAATGGATAAGAAAGTTGTGGTACATATACACAATGGAATATTACTCAGCTATTAAAAAGAACACATTTGAGTCAGTTCTAATGAGGCGGATGAAACTGGAGCCTATTATACAGAGTGAAGTAAATCAGAAAGAAAAACACCAATACAGTATATTAATGCATATATATGGAATTTAGAAAGATGGTAACGACAACCCTATATGCGAGACAGCAAAAGAGTCAGAGATATAAAGAACAGATTTTTGGACTCTGTGGGAGAAGGCGAGGGTGGGATCATTTGAGAGACTAGCATTGAAACACATAATTACCATATGTGAAATAGATGACCAGTCCAAGTTCAATGCATGGAACAGGGCACTCAAAACCAGTGCAGTGGAACAACCCAGAGGGATTGGATGGGGAGGGTGGTGGGAGTGGGGTTCTGGATAGGGGGGACCCATGTACACCCATGGCTGATTCGTGTCAATGTATGGCAAAAACCACCACAATATTATAATTAGCCTCCAATTATAATAAATTAATTTTAAAAAATAAAAAACAAACAAAAAAATGACTATCCTGGGCTTCCTTGGTGGCTCAGTGGTAAAGAATTCACCTGCCAAAGCAGGAGACACAGGTTCAATCCCTGGTCCAGGAAGATCCCACATATCATGGAGCAACTAAGTTCATGAGCCACATCCATGAGCCTGTGCTCCAGAGCTGAGAAACTGCAACTACTGAGCCAACGTGCCCCAACCACTAAAGCCGGCGGGTCCCAGAACCTGTGCTCAGCAACGAGAGAAGCCACTTCAATGAGAGAGTAGGCCCCACTTGCTATTCTAGAGAAAAGCCTGAGCAGCAATGAAGACCTATGAAGTAAAAGTGAAAATTGCTCAGTCGTATCCAACTCTTTGCGACCTCATGGACTACACAGTCCATGGAATTCTCCAGGCCAGAACACTGGATTGGGTAGCCTTTCCCTTCTCCAGGTGATCTTCCCAACCCAGGGATAGAACTCAGGTCTCCTGCATTGCAGGCAGATTCTTTACCAGCTGAGCCACAAGGGAAGCCCAACAAAGACCTAGCATAGACAATAAACAAAATTACTTCTTAAAAGATTACTGTACTGAAATCCCAGCACCTCTTTTTAAGGTTCAGATCTAGATTCTTAATCCTTAATGAATATTTTGTTAAAGGTAAGACAGCAACTTCACTGATACCTCCCTTCAACCATTGGCATTTTTTAAGACTTTAAATAGTTAAAAATTTGCTCCTTTATTATTCACGGCTTAATATAGTTCAGAGATATAATTAAATATTAGTTAATCAAGGCTTTTAGAAAATCCACAACACCAAATTTCTGAAATGCTAAGCCAACTTTTCAGGGTTTCAAACTTGTACAAAAAATATTGATTCATCTCAGAGTGGGCTTTTCAAAAAGTTAAGATACTCCTACCACTCACTGAGAGTTGAGGGTCTAGTCTTCCTCTCCCTAAATCTGGGAGAACTGTGACTGCTTCAGCCAACAAAGTACAGGGAAAGTGACCTCAGATTCCCAACCCACAGTGTCACTGAGGTGATTAAAATGATTATTGTTTTATGTCACTTAATTTGAAGTGATATCCACTATTTATAATAGCCAGGACATGGAAGCAACCTAGATGTCCATCAGCAGATGAATGGATAAGAAAGCTGTGGTACATATACACAATGGAGTATTACTCAGCCATTAAAAAGAATACATTTGAATCAATTCTAATGAGGTGGATGAAGCTGGAGCAGATTATACAGAGTGAAGTAACCCAGAAAGAAAAACACCAATACAGTATACTTACACATATATATGGAATTTAGAAAGATGGTAATGATAAACCTGTATGCGAGACAGCAGAAGAGACACAGATGTATAGAACAGCCTTTTGGACTCTGTGGGAGAGGGAGAGGGAGGGATGATTTGGAAGAATGGCAGTGCAACATGTATGATATCATAAGTGAAATGAACCACCGGTCTAGGCAGGATGCTTGGGACTGAGGCACGGGGATAATCCAGAGAGATGATGTGGGGCGGGAGGGGGGAGGTGGGGGTCGGAACTGGGAGTTCATGTACACTCGTGGCTGATTCATGTCAATGTATAGCAAAACAAATACAGTACTGTAAAGCAAAGCAAACTAAAAAATAAAAATTAATTAAAAAATAAAAAAGAAAAAGAAAAAAAATTGAAGTGATATCCAAATTAAGTGACATAAAACAATATGCAGCAAAGATAACTGGAACAGCAAGTGTGATTTTTATACTAAGAAAAAGCAACTCTTGTTTCTTGATGGTTCTTCTTTTAATAGCATATATACACTACCCTCTGCAAAAGCAATATGACAACACATGTATACAAAGTTTCGTGTTTTGTATACAAGATGTATACAAAAACAAATTTTTTTTTGTCAAGACAAGAAAATTCCAATTTTTCAATCACCTAAAAATATAATCTTAATATTCTAATATGTTAAGAGTTCAAATACCATACCATCTCCCTCAACACAAAAAAAATTGTGTGGATCTCAAAGTTTGGATGCAATTCCAGACAATTTTTCCTGAATGGCCTTGCCATTAATAGGGTTTATCCCAAAGTAACTGTTTTCTGATTACCCAGACTGTTCTCATTTACAATAGGTTTGGTCTAATGATAACTTAGAAGTCTTTCATATTTACCCAAGAGTTTTTGAATCAGTATTACCTTTTAAATAAAAGACATTTTAACTTTTAGGTAAAAGACAAATTTTGGCTCTGTCTATACACACTATGTGATCTCAAAGAAAAATGACAACTATATTGGGCCCTGTCCATACTTTAATTAAGTTGATTAGGATGATTTTAAGGATCAACTGAGAGAAAACATGAAGAGTCCTGAGCACAGTGTTTGGCACAAAAGATATGTATCACCTCTAAAATCTTTAGTTGCTGCAAAAGTAGTCATATGGATTTCTGGTTTATACTTTGCAATTTTAAGAAGAACATTTTAAAAGTCAGAGCACATTACGAAATATAATATCAATTTATGCTAGATAGAATAATATTTCAGAGAAGGTGGTTTATAAATATTTACCTTGATCAAGTATTTTTCCCATCTGTCTGCTGTAACAGATTTGCCAATCTTCCTCATCAACTTCAAATGGAGCTCCACCAGTTCTTTAGGTACTTAAAAGGAAGAAAAAATACCATTAGTCAGCAAAATAAAACATTTCTAATGAGATTATTGAAAAAAAGAACTTTCTCAAAAGATGACCACTTTTTTAAAGTAGATGTTGATCTAGTTATCTTTTAGACCTCTGAATCAGAAAAGACTAAACTAGGATAAGAAACAACTAAAAACCACTTTGTTAAAGATGGGCAAGACATACACGTTTTATTTCAAAACATCAACAACTGAGAGTGAACTCTACAATTCTTTAGTGGTCCAGTGTCTAAGGCACTGCTCTTCCACTGCAGCTTGATCCCTGGTTAGGGAACTAAGATCCCACATGCTGCACACAGCCAAAAAAAATAGGGGAAAAAAAGCAGGGGCGGGGGGGGAGTTCAGTTTAGTTCAGTTCAGTCGCTCAGTCGTGTCCGACTCTTTGCGACCCCATGAATTGCAGCACGCCAGGCCTCCCTGTCCATCACCTACTCCTGGAGTTCACTCAGACTCGTGTCCATCGAGTCAGTGATGCCATCCGGCCATCTCATCCTCTGTCGTCTGGTGAACTCTAAATGTAGACATTTGGGTGATAATGTATCAACGTAGGGTTCATTCATTTTACCAAATGTACCATGATACCGTGGAATGTGGACAGTGAGAGAGGTTGTATTAATATACAACCTCTTGTATATTAATACAACTCTTGTATATTAATACAACCTCTTGTATAAGAGCGTATATATGAACTCTCTATACTTTGTGCTCAATTTCTTTGTGTGACTCTAAAACTGCTCTAAAAAATAAAGTCTATTAAAAAAAATCAAGTAAAAGCAATTAACCATACAATTAAAATTTCGGAGGCCTGGCGTGCTGCGATTCATGGGGTCGCAAAGAGTCGGACATGACTGAGTGACTGAACAGAACTGAACTATATGTTTCTCATATTTGGTTTCTTAACTGAGATTGCAAACCAAGACATGGATTCACAGAATTAGAAAAGGATCAATGAATATAAATTCCGATTCATAGATATCTCAGAAATAGAGCCTAATGGTTTTCAAACTATTGCAGAAAACTACCCTTCTGATCTATTCCTTACCTAATATGCTAAACTCCTCTAGAGCATCCCTATAAATCTTTGCTTGACAAGCTTTAGGGACAGAACATTTACTTAACGTTAGAAAATTCTAATTATTAGAAAGTTACCCTTATACAAAGTAAAACCTCTTCCTCCCCCTGTTCTTGCTCTTATTCTCTAGTTTCAAAGAAAATATTTTCAACTCCTCTTTTAATGGAACCTTCAAATATTTGAAGATAGCTGTATCTTCCCTAAAGTTTTCTCTTTCAACTATGTGAACAACCAGAGTTCCTCCAAATACCCTCTGGGCATGATCCTGATTATGTGGTATAGATGTATTAATTAGACCTGAGGGAAATAAAAGACACATACATTTAGCATTTCCCAAATACTGCTAGTAACCTAGAAGAAATTACATTTATTCTATATAAAAAGTTTCCATAATCAAATATATTAGGAAAATGCTGTATCAAAAAATATGTACTTATTTTTACTATAGAACTTCCTGAAGCCTTTACTGATTATAGTCTTACACACACAGTCCTATATTCCATCTTGGATATAGTCTTCAGCATTCTCTAACATATTTGATCATGGAATCTTTTTCTGTGAAACACGTAACACCTTGCAGTATACAAGGGCTCTGAAGCACAGGTTGGAAGGTGATTAATTTTTTTTTCAGTTATTCTTTCAGACTCTATTCTCCACTAAAGTCACTTCTAACTTGAAATGACTCTGAAGTATAAAAACATTTCCTCATTCAACAAATGTCTGTGAGTCCACCTATATTAGTAAGCAAGAAATAGTAGCTACCTTTAATAAACCTACTTAAGGGAATCTTCTCAGAGGCGTTAACAGTAGGTGAGCTGGAGTTAAGGGGAAGCAGCAAGGAGGGATGACTAGAGACAAGTAAACTGACAATTAAACTAAGCCAAGGATCCCCTGGAGAAGGCAATGGCACCCCACTCCAGTACTCGTCTGGAAAATCCCACAGAGGAGCCTGGTTGGCTACAGTCCATGGGGTCACAAAGAGTTGGACACGACTGAGCGACAACACGTCTAAGACCAGAATGTATGGGATTGAGGGTACAGTGAAGAAAAGGGGACAAGGACATTGCTTACCGAAGTAACAAGACATAAAAGGCTGAAAAACAAAGTGAGCATGGAACTGGAAGCACCCAGGAAAGGGCATGATCATGTAGAACCTTATAAGGCCAGGCTATAAAGTTTACATTTTATTCAAAAGATACAAGAGAATGCTCTGTAATTAAAAGTTCTCAAAAACTGAACTGCAGGAAAACAGATTGCTTTTATTTGATTACTTCTTTTAGGAGGTGGTATGCAGGGTGGAGACTAAATATAAATTCAGGAAAATATCAATCCAGAAAAACGGAAGAAACCTGAACTAAGGCAGAAGTGGTGCCAAGAGAAGCGGGGGAGATTTGAGATATATTTAGGAAAGAAATAACAACACTTAGGGATTGACTGCACAAAGTTAAAGAGTCCAGAAAAACTGAAGCACTGACTTAGGCAACTGAGTACATGCCAATGACAACAGATCAGGAAGAAAAGACCTGGGCTCAACTCTCAGCTCCACTACTTAAGATGAGACCAAGACCCTGGTCGAGTTCTTTAAACAATGACTCTCAAATTCCTCATCTGTAATAAAGGGTTGAACTGGCCATCTTAAAGTTTTAAAAACACAAAACATCATATAAAGCTAAAATACCTTCATTTTCATTTCTGTCATGATATTTGGGGATCCAAGGTCAGTTTCAATTTCTCCATTTTCCTTTTACCCAAACACAGTAGTACCTCTCTACATCTCAAACCTGCTCCCTATTTCCCCCAATTTCTCCAGGATATTGCACCTTCTCACTTCAGAAAAACAGGTATGGATACTCGCCTGTATCCAAACCAATCTACAGAAAAAAGAGAAAGTACTGCTTTCATGCCGCTTCTCAGTTCATAAATATCTCTTATGGCCCCTAATAAACTCATTCAGATTTCTCACCGAGGCCTCAGGGTCCCAATATTCAGTTTCAACCTAATTCTCCAATCCTTCTCTCTTACTTCCGCACTGAAATCCTTGATTCAGATCATTCTGGTCTGTTCAGTATCCACTAAGCTTACTCAGTACACAACCCGTCTTGACTTTATTCAAGCACTCTAGTTTACTGTTTTCTCTCACTTGCATCATATTTACTTTTACTGTCTGGTCAATAAAAGTCCCCAAAGTCTCTGTGATACCTTTACAATGATTCTGGCAACATTTTTGTCCTTGGAAAGCCTATGGTATTAGTATTATCTTCATCACTCATTTATCAGTTGAGTAAAAGCTCTGCACTCGTGTTCTATGCGTATCTTCCACATCACAGACAAATGAAATCACAAAATTTTTTTAATACAACTGGTACCTATAAAATTTTTTAAATTTGTAAGGAAGTCAAAATTTTTTATTTTAAAAAATCCAAAAGGACAAAAATAAATATATAAATAAATATGATTTCATCTCATTTTGCAAATATATTCATTCTTGATATAGGCATATAAAGTAGATTATATATTACTTGCCTTCCTTATTAAAGCATTGGCGCTTTCACAGCATTATCCAATAGAAATACAAAATTGAGTCACAAAATTTCAGAATTTCCAGTAGTTTATTCATAAAAGTAAAAACAGGTCAAAATTAAATTTAATATTTTATGTTAAATTATAAAATTTAACACTATATAACTCACTATTTCAACATACTATTGTCATTTAAAACTTCATATTTCTACATTTTTACTTTACATTTTACCTACTTATTTTTTAATTGCGTATAATTGACTTATGATATAACATTACTTTCAGATGTACAACATAACGATTTAATATTTGTTACACTGCAAAATGATCACCACGGTAAGTCTAGTTAACACTCAACACCATACACAGTTACAATTTCTTTTCTTATGAGAACTTTAAAAAGTTATTTCTTTATTTATTGGCTGATCTGGGTCTTCATTGCTGCAGGTGGACTTTCTCTAGTTGCTGTGCATGGGATTCTCACTGCAATGGCTTCTCTCTGGTAACAAAGCACCAGCTCCAGAGCTTAAGGGCTTCAGTTGTTGCGGTACATAGGCTTGGCTGCCTCGTGGCATATGGAAACTTCTCACATCAGGGGTCAAACCTGTCTCTCCTGCATTGGCAGGAGGATTCTTAACTACTGGATCACCACGGAACCCTTATGAGAACTTTTAAGATTTACTTGCTTCAGTTCAGTTCAGTTTGGTCGCTCAGTCCTGTCCGAATCTATGTGACTACAGGGACTGCAGCACGCCAGGCCTCCCTGCCCATCACCAAGTCCCGGAGCTTACTCAGACTCATGTCCATTGAGTCGGTGACGCCATGCAAACATGTCATCCTGTGTTGTCCCTTTCTCCTCCTGCCTTCAATCTTTCCCAGCATCAGGGTCTTTTCAAATGAGTCAGTTCTTTGCATCAGGTGGCCTAAGTACTGGAGTTTCAGCTTCAGCATCAATCCTTCCAATGAATATTCAGCACTGATTTCCTTTAGGATGGACTGGTTGGATCTCGTTGCAGTCCAAGGGATTCTCAAGAATCTTCCCAACACCACAGTTCAAAAGCATCAATTCTTCAGCACTTAGCTTTCTTTATAGTCCAAATCTCACATCCATACATAACTACCAGCAAAACATAGCCTTGAATAGACAGACTTTTGTTGGCAAAGTAATGTCTCTGCTTTTTAATATGCTGTCTAGGTTGGTCATAAGTTTTCTTCCAAGGAGCAAGCATCTTTTAATTTCATGGCTGCAGTCACCATCTGCAGTGATTCTGGAGCCCAAAAATATAAAGTCTGTCACTGTTTCCATTGTTTCCCCATCTATTTGCCATGAAGTGATGGAACAAAATGCCATAATCTTGGCATCGTCAATATAGAAGAAATAGATTATTTTTCTGAAACTCTCGTGCTTTCTTGATGATCCAACTGATGTTGGCAATTTGATCTCTGGTTCCTCTGCCTTTTCTAAATCTAGCTTGGACATCTGGAAGGTCATGGTTCACGTAATTCTGAAGCCTGGCTTGGAGAATTTTGAGCATCACTTTGCTAGCAGGTGAGATGAGTGCAATTGTGCGGTAGTCTGAGCATTCTTTGGCATTGCCTTTCTTTGGGATTAGAATAAAACTGACCTTTTCCAGTCCTGTGGCCACTGTTGAGTTTTCCAAATTTGCTGGCATATTGATGTAGCACTTTAACAGCACCATCTTTTAGGATTTGAAATAGCTCAATTGGAATGCCATCACCTCCACTAGCTTTGTTCGTAGTGATGCTTCCTAAGGCCCACTTGACTTGACATTCCAGGATGTCTGGCTCTAGGTGAATGATCATACCATCATGGTTATCTTGGTCATGAAGATCTTTTTTGTACAGTTCTTCTGTGTATTCTTGCCACTTCTAAATATCTTCTGCTTCTGTTAGGTCCATACCATTTCTGTCCTTTATTGTCCCCATCTTTGCATGAAGATATGCAAAGATAGGCATAATTTTGGTATCTCTAATTTTCTTGAAGAGATCTCTAATCTTTCCCATTCTATTGTTTTCCTCTATTTCTTCGCACTGATCACTGAGAAAGGCTTTATTATCTCTCCTTGCTATTCTTTGGAATTCTGCATTCAAATGGGTGTATAATTCATCTTCTCCTTTGCCTTTCACGTCTCTTCTTTTCACAGCTATTTGTAAGGCCTCCTCAGACAACCATTTTGCCTTCTGGTATTTCTTTTTCTTGGGGGGATGGTCTTGATCCCTGTCTTCTGTACAATGTCACGAACCTCCATCCATAGTTCTTCAGGCACTCTATCAGATCTAATCCCTTGAATCTATTTGTCACTTCCACTGTATAATTGTAAGGAATTAGATTTAGGTCACACATGAATGGTCCAGTGGCTTTCCTTACTTTCTTCAATTTAAGTCTGAATTTGGCAATAAGGACTTCCCTGGTGGCTCAGATGGTAAAGCATCTGTCTACAATGCGGGAGATCTGGGTTTGATACCTGGGTCGGGAAGATCCCCTGGAGAAGGAAATGGCAATCCACTTCAGGACTATTGCCTGGAAAATCCCATGGACAGAGGAGCCTGGTAGGCTACAGTCCATGGGGTCGCAAAGAGTTGGACACAACTGAGCGACTTCATTTTCACTTGGCAATAAGGAGCTCATGATCTGAGCCACAGTCAGCTCCTGGTTTTGTTTTTGCTGACTGCATAGAGTTCTCCATCTTTGGCTGCAAAGAATATAATCAGTCTGATTTTGGTATTGACCATCTGATGATATCCACGTGTAGTCTTCTCTTTTGCTGTTGGAAGAGGATGTTTGCTGTAACCAACGTATTCTCTTGGCAAAACTCTGTTAACCTTTGATCTGCTTCATTCTATACTCCAAGGCCAAATTTGCCTGTTACTTCAGGTATTTCTTGACCTCGTACTTTTGCATTCCAGCTCCCTATAATGAAAAGGACATCTTTTCCGGGTGTTAATTCTAGAAGGTCGTGGAGGTCTTCATAGAACCGTTCAACTTCAGCTTCTTCAGAATTAGTGGTTAGGGCATAGACTTGGATTTCTGTGATATTGAATGGTTTGCTTGGAAATGAATAGAGATCATTCTGTTGTTTTTGAGATTGCACCCAAGTGCTGTATTTCAGACTCTTCTGTTGACTATGACGGCTACTCCATTTCTTCTAAAGAAATCTTCCCCACAGTAGTAGAAAAGGGTCATCTGAATTAAATGCTGCCATGCTGGTCCATTTTAGTTCATTGATTCCTAAAATGTCGATGTTCACTCTTGCCATCTCCTGTTTGACCACTTCCAGTTTACCTTGATTCATGGGCCTAATTCCAGGTTCCAAAGCAATATTGCTCTTTACAGCATTGGACTTTACTTCTGTCACCACTCACATTCACAACTGGGTGTTGTTTTTGCTTTGGGTCTGTCTCTTCATTCTTTCTGCAGTTATTTCTCCACTGATCTCCAGTAGCATGTTGGGCACCTACCAACCTGGAGAGTTCTCCTTTCAGTGTCTTATCTTTTTGCCTTTTCATACTTTCATGGGGTTCTCCAGGCAAGAATACTGAAGTGGTTTGCCATTCTCTTCTCCAGCAGACCATTTTTTGTCATAACTCTCCACCATGATCTGTCCATCTTGGGTGGCCCTACACAGCATAGCTCACAGTTTCATTAAGTTAGACAAGTCTGTGGTCCACGTGATCAGATTGGTTGGTTTTCTGTGACTGTGTTTCTACCTGCCTAGCAACTTTCAAATATGCAGTACAGCATTATTAACTGTAGTCACTATGCTGTATGTTACCTTCCCATAACATACTTACTTTGTAACTGTTAAGTTTGTAACTTTTGACTGTCTTTGTTCACTGTATACTTTTGGGTGATACTCAGCATTCAAAACATTATCATTTTATCCTTACAGCACATCTCAATTCACACCAGCCACATTTCAAGTGATCAGGAGCCACATACAACTAGTGCTACTGCACTGGATCACACAGAGCAAGCATATTTAAAATTAAAATTTATAAATTGTAATTTATAATACATAAAATTTATAATTATAAAACCCCATAATTTACTAAAAATCTACTTTTTGTGGTGATATAGATGACATATAACATTATATTTAGTTTCAGGTATATAATATAAAGACTTGATATTAAAAATTACTGCAAAATGGTCATCACAATAAGTCTATCTAACATCCAATTTACTTATACTTTTTATTACAAATATAACTGATAGGCTAATCACCTAATGGACACCTGCAGCTCAATATTTTGTCTGTTGATAAGAAACAGACAAGAATTTCAACAAAAAAATTAACCAGTGTAACAGTTAAATTGAAAATATTACAATTCCCATACTTCACATTCTCTCAAACAATGCTGTCAATATCTGCACTTTCCAAAACAGTAGTCATTACCTGCATGTGCCTATTTAGTACTTGATATGTGGCTAATAAAACTAAGGAACTTAATTTTAGTGATTTTTAAAATTAATTTAAATAGCCACATGAGGCAAGTGACTAGAGTTTGGTACAGCCATAATTTATCAATCATATTTTTTTAAACATACGATCATTCTCTTAACACACACTCTGAAAATCTGTAAATTCACTTATTTATTGCCTGGAATATTTCTTAATAACTTAATTTTGGGAACATTAGGAATTATTAAGTTCTAAGAATTATCTATTAACCAGATTAAAGTTATTCTGAAAACTACAAATTTTGTCCCAATTGAACTAATTCCGCCTTTTCACATGATAGATTTGATACATAACCTTTAATGGACTCGTTTCTTTCACAAGGCCTCAGGAAGGTGAAAGATTCTGAAGCAAAAGAAAAGGTCAGGCAATGTGTGAATTCATGGAGGGTCTGCCAAAATGATGCAGGTATGGAAGCAGCAGTAAGTGGCAGAATCCCAGAACATATTACTGATCCACTCCCCAAAGACATTCTATAGCTGACATTTTTCCACGCACCCTTCCAGCACCAAGCCTTACGAATGTTGCTGCTTCTGTATTTCTAGTTTTATTATTTACAATTCTGCTTTTTTAATGGTAGAAATTTACAGCTGCTCTTAATAACTAAATGACATAATTATTCTCATTTCTCAATGATGTCTTTTACTTAAACATCCTCTACGCTCATAAACAGAGATACACTTGGAGTCACAAAATAGTTGATTTTATGTAGGCCACTGATAAAAGGACATTGATTTCAGATACAGGGATTTAAGTATAAGCTTACAAAAAGCTTTTACTTAATGCCAGTTTCTATAAACTCTGGTGGGGGAGCACAGTTTTAGACATAATGACACTGGTCCCACAGTCCACTTGATCCTCGAAATAACTATTATGTTTTTATATCCCTATCTTCAAAAGTTCATTTAATCAATCGCCCTAAAAGTTTTCTGAAGATTAAAAAAAAAAAAACTAATGGCTCAAGACTCTGAACTCTAACTCACGTCACTATCTGAAAAGCTATAGTTTAGAGATGCAAGATGCCAGATGCCAGGTAATATAAATCACTAAGTGATTACCACAATGCGAAAAAAATCCAAGATACTTGTTACATAGGCAGACAAATCAAGGGGTATCTAATGCTCCATTTATGTTTTGGGTTTCATTGAGAATCATACCACTGATTCAATATAGGTAGAGACAACACCACCAAACATGGCTCAGATTATTCCAAAATCAAAACTGTGAAAACATCTCTGCTACAAAGTAGTCAGTCAGTTCAGTCGCTCAGTTGTGTCTGACTCTTGCAACCCCATGGACTGCAGCACACCAGGCTTCCCTGACCATCACCAACTCCTGGAGCTTACTCAAACTCAAGTCCATCGAGTCAGTGATGAAAAAGCAGTCAGTGTACCTACTACTATAAACATCAGCATGGCTGGAGGTCTGATAACCAGCATCCAGCATTTCTTCCTAAAGAAGGTAGATGTTCATGGAGAGGAAAGGCCTCCAGGTAAGATGAAGCGAGCCATCCTCACATCAGGCCATCTTTAAAGGGTTACTCTTTCCTTACATACACTTAACAAACAGCATCCTTGCCGAGAGAGTCTAAGGTACTTAAGGCGATGGCTTCCAATAACATATGCCTCCAACTCTCTCATCAGGTAATACTATTTCCCTTTTCTCTCTAATCAATTAAATAATCACAGGAGGAAGGAAAGGATAAGTAGGGAAGAAAGGCGAGAAAGACTCAAAACAAATTTTAAGAGAAACTGATATCAAAGTATTCAAGAAGGAGGAGGGATTTTCCTTCAATATTTTTTCTTGTAATAATTTTAAATCTAGTAAAAATTTGAAAGACTAATATACCCTTCACCTAAATGCACTAACTGCCCGCATTTTAGGAAAACATTTTTACACAGGATAAAACCATCAGTGAAAAGCTGTCTAATTAAGAAAATACCATAAAGCAGCAGCCAGTTAAGCCAAGGAAGGGAAGAATGTGCCAAGCACATGGAAATGCCCATAGAGAAGTTCTGTGGCAACTAAAACCAATGCAGTGTGGTAGGAAAGAGAAAACGGTGAACGATGGCACTAAAGAAGTAAGCAAAGGTCATTATCTCAAAAAGCCTTGGGAGCCATGTAGAGTTTTGATTTTGAGTGTAATGAGACATTAAGGGAGGGATTTAGGAAAGCTTCCTCATCTAAGTTTTCTGGCTTTTCAGATATTTATTTATTTGGCTCCACTGGGTCTTAGTTGCAGCAAGTGGGATCTAGCTCCCTGACCAGGATTGATCCTGGGCCCCCTGCATTGGGAGTCTTAGGCACGAACCATGAGGCAACACCCCTGATGTAAGTTTTTAGAAGATTTTTCTGTGTCTAGGATCTGCTTCATAATAACCTAGACAACAGAGGACAGAGTTACAGATGACACAAAATTACAAAATTTCACTGAACCTTGGTGATGAGCATGTAAAACTTCATTACACAACCTTTTAATTTTGTATAAGTTTTATATTTTATATTTAAAAAGATACAGGGGCTATGGAGATTACTTGTTCTGAGGAATGAAATGGAGCTGGAGGGTGAGAAGGGGGATACTACTAATTAGGAAGCTAGTGCCATACTCCAGGCAAGAGATAATGATGGCAGGACTACCTTGGTGGTCCAATGGTTAAGACTCCATGCTCCCAATGCAGGAGACCTGGGTTTGATGCCTGGTCAGGGAACTAAATACCACATGCCACAAGTAAGATCAAAGATCCTGTGTGCTGCAACTGGAACAGACAAACAAACAAAAAAGACAATGATGGCATGGGCTAAGGTGGTAATAGAAAAGATGTAGACAAGTACCATCAAGGAAAACTGCAAAATCTAGAAAATTTCAAAATTTCTAACAAGCACCCTCACCAATCTTAATCTGAGAAAGTGACTATTATTTATCTGTCTTTTATGTAATTCCTATTGATCTGTTCAATTTTAAAAGCAGAAACTACAACTTTTTGTTTGATTGGTCACGATTTAGAAAGGCAACATATACATACAGACATTTAATAATAAAGTCAAATAAATTTATGTGTACCACCATGTCTTATTTCTCATATTCTTCAACATTTCAAATGTTCAGAAGAAAGAGTTGTTTAGTTATGTCCGACTCTTTGTGACCCCATGCACTCCACCAGGTTGCTCTGTTCTCCAGACAGGAATACTGGAGTGGGTTGCCATTCTCTTCTCCAAAGGATCTTCCCAACCCAGGGACAGAATCCAGGTCTCCCACATTGTTTAGTTATGTCCGACTCTTTGTGACCCCATGCACTCCACCAGGTTGCTCTGTTCTCCAGACAGGAATATGGAGTGGGTTGCCATTCTCTTCTCCAAAGGATCTTCCCAACCCAGGGACAGAATCCAGGTCTCCCACATTGTTTAGTTATGTCCGACTCTTTGTGACCCCATGCACTCCACCAGGTTGCTCTGTTCTCCAGACAGGAATACTGGAGTGGGTTGCCATTCTCTTCTCCAAAGGATCTTCCCAACCCAGGGACAGAATCCAGGTCTCCCACATTGTTTAGTTATGTCCGACTCTTTGTGACCCCATGCACTCCACCAGGTTGCTCTGTTCTCCAGACAGGAATACTGGAGTGGGTTGCCATTCTCTTCTCCAAAGGATCTTCCCAACCCAGGGACAGAATCCAGGTCTCCCACATTGTTTAGTTATGTCCGACTCTTTGTGACCCCATGCACTCCACCAGGTTGCTCTGTTCTCCAGACAGGAATACTGGAGTGGGTTGCCATTCTCTTCTCCAAAGGATCTTCCCAACCCAGGGACAGAATCCAGGTCTCCCACATTGTTTAGTTATGTCCGACTCTTTGTGACCCCATGCACTCCACCAGGTTGCTCTGTTCTCCAGACAGGAATACTGGAGTGGGTTGCCATTCTCTTCTCCAAAGGATCTTCCCAACCCAGGGACAGAATCCAGGTCTCCCACACTGCGGGCAGATTCTTTACTGTCTGAGCCACCAGGGAAGTTCACACTGTACTTAAAAGCCTGCACTTAATACACAACTAAGTACTCTTTAAAACTGTGTTACATATATATAATGAAATGCACTAGAAAGAGTCAAGACCTCAATTTTTTCATCGATAAATAGAGTTGTACCAGGTAAACTAAAGACTTACAGCTCTAATATTCAATGTCCAAATCTAAGTATTGAGGTAGGCATTTATTTGCCTTAGAATAACACAGCAATAATCACAGGATTTAGCATTTTTGAACTGAAAGTATACTCCCTGATAAACTAGAAAACTTAGCAACTAAGATGTAATAGTAATTGCCCAAGATCAAAGAGAGCGAAAGGAAGATCCTGGACCTCTGCCTTCCAATCCAAGCCTCACTGTAATGTTTCTTAAATGAGTGAAAAGGTTGGCTTAAAGCTCAACATTCAGAAAACTAAAATCATGGCATCCAGTCCCATCACTTTATGGCAAATAGATGGGGAAACAGTGGAAACAGTGTCAGACTTTATTTTTTTGGGCTCCAAAATCACTGCAGATGGTGATTACCACCATGAAATTAAAAGGTACTTATTCCTTAGAAGGAAAGTTATGACCAACCTAGACAGCATATTCAAAAGCAGAGACATTACTTTGCCAACAAAGGTCTGTCTAGTCAAGGCTGTGGTTTTTCCTGTGGTCATGTATGGATGTGAGAGTTGGACTGTGAAGAAAGCTGAGCGCTGAAGAATTAATGCTTTTGAACTGTGGTGTTGGAGAAGACTCTTTGAGAGTCCCTTGGACTGCAAGGAGATCCAACCAGTCCATCCTAAAGGAGATCGGTCCCAGGTGTTCATTGGAAGGATTAATGTTGAAGCTGAAATTCCAATACTTTGGCCACCTGATGTTAAGAGCTGACTCATTTGAAAAGGTCCTGATGCTGGGAAAGATTGAGGGCAGGAGGAGAAGGGGACGACAGAGGATGAGATGGTTGGATGGCATCACTGACTCAATGAACATGAGTCTGAGTGAACTCTGGGAGTTGGTGATGGACAGGGAGTCCTGGCATGCTGCAGTTCATGGGGTCTCAAAGAGTTGCATACTGAGCGACTGAACTGAACTGAGATGTAATTTACATACCATAAAGTTCATCCTTTTAAAGTGCACAAAAATCAATGGTTCTTGGGATGTTTATATGATCAATGTTTAATACAAACAACATAAAATTATTACCTTAACCATTTTAAGTGTACGTTTCAGTGCCATTAATTACATTCACAATGTTGTGCACCCAAGAATGCTGTTGCTACTTTCCTGTCCATTTTTACAGTTAAAATTTTTGAGGACTTCCCATGGTGGTGCAGTGGATAGGAATCCACCAGCCAATGCAAGGGACATGAGTTAATCCCTGGTCCAGGGAGATTCCACATGCCACAGAACAACTAAGCCCATGTGCCACAACTACCGAGCCCCAGTGCCTCAACTACTGAAGCCAGCTCGCACGAGGGCCAGTGAACCATAACTGCTGAGCCTGCACGCTACAACTATGAACCCCATACACTAGAGCCTGTGCTCCGCAACGAAAGAAGCCATTGCAATCAGAAGCCCATGTACTGCAATGAAGAGTAGCCCCAGCTCACTGTAACTATAGAAAGCCTGAGAAAAGCAAGGAGGACACTACTACTAAGTCGCTTCAGTCGTGTCCGACTCTGTGCGACCCCAGAGACGGCAGCCCACCAGGCTCCCCCATCCCTGGGATTCTCCAGGCAAGAACACTGGAGTGGGTTGCCATTTCCTTTTCCAATGCGTGAAAGTGAAGTCGCTCAGTCGTGTCCGACTCTTAGCGACCCCATGGACTGCGGCCTACCAGGCTCCTCCGTCCATGGGATTTTTCAGGCAAGAGTACTGGAGTGGGGTGCCATTGCCTTCTCCAAGGAGGACACAGGGCTGCCAAAAACAAATAAGAATTTATTTAAAAGAAACAAAAACTTCTGAAACAATCACTTCACTTGCAAATTGCTTTCTGGAAAATTTCCAATTATAAAAAGCAAAGTTCACTACAGTTTATATTCTCAATGGGAGCAATACTGCAACCAAGGGGGCAAAAACTGGTCCTGGAGGAGGATAAAAACTCTCAGATAATGGTTTATGGTTCTCCACAACTTAACCCTATGAGACAAAATCTTACTCCTTAGCATTTAATTTCTCTTGCTAGGGAGAAATTAATTTTAAACTTTTCTCTTTAGAAATGTAATCATAGGAAAAAAGGTTGAGAAACACTGTGCTTTACAATTCAAAAGCAAGCATTGTTACTCAAAATGAAAAACACCACCTTCAGACAATGCTCAACCTGCAAAATAGGTAGTATCCAGTGAAACCAAAGCCAAGTTGTAAATTGCTTTGCTAACCCACAAGAACTGATTGTTCTATAATATTACAGTTTTAATATTTATTATAAAAAAAGCAAAAAATCAAGCACACTAGCTAAAAAATTGTTTTCATTTATCCCAAATTTTGATAATTCAGAGAGACTAAGAACTAAGCATAAACAGGAAAAGAGAAAGAAAATAAAGGGACTCTTTGATGTCATATAGTCTTTATTTATTTAACTAAATAAATACCTATATAGTGATTTCTTAACACCAGACCTCTACAGAGTACCAAATTTCTATCCACATCATGTATGTTTCATAGAATTTAAAACCTTAAATGCACACTAAAAGATGCCTTTATGATTCAATACCATGGTTTTAGGTGTTAGGAAATCAGTTGGATGTTTCTTTTAAAGACAGTTCTGCAGATATGAACTTAAAAGAATTCTATTCCATTATGAAATTTATGTTATCTTCATTCCTACCTAACAAGTGATCAATTTATACTTTTCTTTCAGTCAACATTCATTCAACAAGCAGAAGTAACTATATAAGTAACATACTATGTCATCTTACAGGTTCATAAATCTTGGCAGAAAACATAACAAAATGAATTCACTGTAACTTCTATAAATATTTCAATAAATGAGAAGATGTATATGAAAACACTTTATAAGCCATAAAGCAATATATAAACCAAAGTTATTGTTATTCACCACCAGATGGTGATCATGTCTTATTTAAAGCAAATGCTGACACCTTATTTGGGGGCCAGCCAGCTGACTACTAAAAATTATTTATAACTAAACCAGGTTGTCTAAATAAAATGCTGGTGATTTAAGTATGTTCCACTGAAACATCAGCAAAACATAACCCATAAAAAACAGGTTCTGCCTAAAGCTTTCTCAAGGCACTGAGCCATTCTTATTAACATTTGATAGTTACAATTAAATAGTTAAAAAAACAGGGCATGTTTTCTGACAGTCTTACATGGGTTATTTAACCATTGAGACAACCCTGATTCACCCCAATGTGTTATTTTAAAGCAAATTCCAGGTATGATTTCATCCACAAAATCACTGTATATCTCTAAGGGATAAGGACTATTTAAAAATAAGCATGATAATCTTAACACTTAAAAACTGGAAATTCTGTGACATTAAAGAAATAATAGTTTTTTATAATCTGAAAAAAATCTTCAATTAACCAAGAAATAAAATTGTGTTTTATTGCTACCTTTGTAGCAGATGCTGGCAGCACCTCACCTTGAATCCCTCACCACTGACATGGTTCCAGTACAGGCCAACCTGCAAGCTTGTGCAAGTCTCCACATGAGGGTTTCTCTATGACTACATGGCAGGGAGGTTAAGTGATCTTGAGAGCATCCCTAAACAAGTAACTGGCAGAAGCTCCTTAACTCCTCTGCTGGAATCAATCTGACATATGACCTACACTGTCTTTTACCTCAACAGAAAAATTTAATCCATGTTGCCGATAAAGTAACTTAGTTAAAAACACATTCCATATTGGCTTTTTCCCCCCTTTCCCAGGATCACTCCACTACTCTCCCCACTGATGTTTCCTGCCATCAATTTCCAAATAAACTATATGCACTCACACTTTTTTTTGTCTGCTGCCAGGGAAATCCAACACAAGACCTCTTAATTTTGAAGGAAAGCTATGGACATCCTAAAAAATGTAAACATAAAAATTTACATAAATATGTTCAAAGAGTTTAGAAACAACCCAAAAGACATAAAATTATCTCAGTTTAAAGAATCCTTCCTTCCTACAGGTTCAGGATTGCTGAGATATTAAATATGTTTCTGAAAGTGTTCCACTGAGACTGTTCAGCTATGTTGAACTAATATCCTCACTAATATCCTCACCTCTTACTCTTCACTGCTGGTGTAGAATTATCATTATCTCAGTATTTAGTTCTTATGTTCACAAAATCTAATCTTACTGAATCAAAGTACAACAACTGTTGACTTAATTTCTACACTCTCAAGAGTCTTCTTCAACACCACAGTTCAAAAGCATCAATTCTTCAGCCATTAGCCTTCCTTATGTCCAGCTCTCACATCCATACATGACACTGGAAAAACCATAGCTTTGACTAGACGGACCTCTGTCAGCAAAGTCATGTCTCTGCTTTTTAATATGCTCTCTAAGTTGGTCATAGCTTTTCTTCCAAGGACAAAACATCTTTTAATTTCATGGCTGCAGTTACCACCTGCAGTCATTTTGGAGCCAAAGAAAATAAAGTCTGTCACTGTTTCCATTGTTTCCCCATCTACTTGCCATGAAGTGATGGGGCTGGATAGCATGATCTTAGTTTCTGGAATGTTGAGTTTTAAGCCAACTTTTTCACTCTCTTCTCTCATTTTCATCAAGAGGCTCTTTAGTTCTTCGCTTTCTTCCATAAGGGTGGTGTCATATGCATATCTGAAGTTATTGATATTTCTTCCAGCATTCTTGATACCAGCTTGTGCTTCTTCCAGCCCAGTGTTTCTCAGGATGTACTCTGCATATAAGTTAAATAAACAGGATGACAATACACTGCCTTGTTGTACTCCTTTCCCAATTTGGAACCAGTTCATTGTTTCACGTCCGGTTCTAACTGTGGCTTCTTGACCTGCATATAGATTTCTCATGAAGCAGGTCAGGTGGTCTAGTACTCCCATCTCTTTAAGAATTTTCTACAGTTTGTTGTGATCCACACAGTCAGGGGCTTTGGCATAGTCAATAAAGCAGAAGTAGATGTTTTTCTGGAATTCTCTTGCTTTTTCTATGATCCAAAGGATGCTGGGAATTTGATGTCTGGTTTCTCTGCCTTTTCTAAATCTAGCTTGACCAGTTGGAAATTCTCAGTTCACATGCTGCTGAAGCCTCACCTGAAGAACTTTGAGCATTACTTTGGTAGTGTGTGAGATGAGTACAATTGTCCAGTAGTTTGAACATTCTTTGGTACTGCCTTTCTTTGGGACTGGAATGAGAATGGACATTTTCCAGACTTGTGGCCACTGCTGAGTTTTCCAAATTTGCGGGCATACTGAGTGTAGCACTTCCACAGCATCAGCTTTTAGGATTTGAAAGAGCTCAGCTGGAATCCCATCCCTCCACTAGCTTTCTAAGGCCCACTCGACTTCACATTCCAGGATGTCTGGCTCGAGGTGAGTGATCACACCATCATGGTTATCTGGATCATAAACATCCTTTTTGTACAGTTCTCCTGTGTATTCTTGCCACCTCTTCTTGATATCTTCTGCTTCTGTTAGGTTCATACTTTTTCTGTCCTTTATTGTGCCCAAGACGTACAGGTCATAGTGGAGAGTTCTGACAAAACGTGGTCTACTGGAGAAGTGGATGGTAAACCACTTTGGTATTCTTGCCTGGAGAACCCCATGAACAGTATGAAAAGGCAAAAAGATAGGACACTGAAAGATGAAATCTCCAGGTCAATAGACGCCCAATATCCTACTGGAGAAGAGTAGAGAAATAGCTCCATAAAGAATGAAGACATGAAGCCAAAGCAAAAACAATGCCGAGTTGTGGATGTGATTGGTGATGAAGTAAAGTGTGATGCTATGAAGAACAATATTGCCTACAAACCTGGAATGTTAGGTCCATGAATCAAGGTAAATTAGAAGTGGTCAAACAGGAAATGGCAAGAGTGAACATCGACATTTTAGGAATCAATGAACTAAAATGGACCAGAATGGCAGCATTTAATTCAGATGACCCTTTTCTACTACTGTGGGCAATCTTCCCTTAGAAGAAATGAAATAGCCATCACAGTCAACAAAAGAATCCAAAATGCAGTACTTGGATGCAATCTCAAAAACAACAGAATGATTTCTGCTCGTTTCCAAGGCAAACCATTCAGTTTCACAGAAATCCACGTCTATGCCCTAACCACTAATTCTGAAGAAGCTGAAGTTGAATGGTTCTTTGATGACGTACAAGATCTTCTAGAACTAACACCAAAAAAAGACGTCCTTTTCATCACAGGGGACTGGAATGCAAAAGTAGCAAGTCAAGAGATACCTGGAGTAACAGGCCAGTTTCACCTTGGAGTACAAAATGAAGCAGGGCAAAGGGTAAGAGAGTTTTGCTAAGAGAATGCACTGGTTCTAGCATACCCTGTTCCAACAACACAAAAGACGACTCTACACATAGGCATCACCAGATGGTCAATACCGAAATCAGACTGATTATATTCTTTGCAGCCAAAGATGGAGAAGCTCTATACAGTCAGCAAAAACAAGACTGGGAGCTGACTGTGCTTCAGATCATGAACTCCTTATTGCCAAATTTAGACTTAAATCGAAGAAAGTAGGGAAAACCACTAGACCATTCAGGTATGACCTAAATCAAATCCCTTATGATTATACAGTGAAGTGACAAATAGATTCAAGGGATTAGATCTTATAGACAGAGTGCCTAAAGAACTATGGATGGAAGTTTGTGACATTTTACAGGAGGCAGTGATCAAAATCATTCCCAAGAAGAAAGGCAAAATGGTTGTCTGAGGGGGCCTTGTAAATAGCTGAGAAAAGAAGAGAAGTGAAAGGCAAAGAACAAAAGGAAAGATATTCTTTGGAATGCAGAGTTTCAAAGAATAGCAAGGAGAGTTAAGAAAGCCTTCCTAAGTGATCAATGCAAAGAAATAGAGGAAAACAAGAGAATGGGAAAGACTAGAGTTCTCTTGAAGAAAATATGAGTTATCAAGAGAACATTTCACACAAAGCTGGATGTTATAGTCTTTGCTTATTTGCTTCGCTTTCTTCCATAAGGGTGGTGTGCATGGCAGCATGTGACAGCAGTGCCCACAACTTCATTCCTGAAACCTGGCCATCCTCTGACATCACTTTTGTGATTCCTCCTCTTATTTCTTGGCCCTGTATTAGATTCATCTGCAGGCTCACTTTTGTACTTTCCTTGAAAGCTGGTTCTATTTTAGGACTTCAATTCTTTTGTCTAAGTTATCTCATCCATCTCTTTGTTTTAACTTAAATATGTTGTCTCACTCTGCTGGTTATGGATATGTTCAAGTATCAGAAAGCCTAACCAGAGTGGTCAAAAATATGGGGTTATTTTTTCTCATATAACAGGAAGTCCAGACTAATGAGTTATTACACTGGTTTAATGGTTCAACAATCCACCATACTAAACTTTATGAAATACCCAAATAGTCCATGCTGTTTCTAGACTGTAGACCTCTGTATGTGCTGTTCCCTCTATTATAAACTCACCTCTCTTCATCCTCAAAGTTGTTTGGTTGTCATATCTTAAGAAACCATTCTTTTATCCATTCCTTGATTATTCCTTTATCAGCATTAAGTGCTCCTGCTGAATATCCCAACATTATTCTACTTATACTTCACACTGTATTATAAATGCCTTTCTGATTACCTCTATCCCACATTAAGTAGGTCTCTATCTTCAGCACCTGGGACAGTGCCTACCACATACCATACATTCACTAAACACTTGTTCAATGAACAGATGATTTGGACTAAAAATTTTTATTTTAATAAGAGAAATGTGAATCAAAAATTACAGTGAGGTACTACCTCACACAGGTCAGAATGGCCATCATTAAAAAGTCTACAAATAATAAATGCTTGAGAGGGTGTGGAGGAAAGAGAACCCTCCTATACTGTTGGTGGGAATGTAAATTGGTACAGCAACTATGGAAAACAGTATGGAGGTTCCTCAAAAAATTAAGAGTTGCCATATGATTCAGCAATCCCACTTCAGGGCATATATCCAGAAAAAAATGTAATTCAAAAAGATACACGCACTCCAATCTTCACAGCACCACTATTTACAATAACCAAGACATGAAAACAAAGTAACATAAATGTCCATCAACAGATAAAGAAGATGTACTACATGCATACAATGGAAACTGCTGCTGCTGCTAAGTCACTTCAGTCATGTCCGACTCTATGCGACCCCATAGAGGGCAGCCCACCAGGCTCCACGCCCCTGGGATTCTCCAGGCAAGAACACTGGAGTGGGTTGCCACTGCCTTCTACATACATACAATGGAAACTATTCGGCCATAAAAAAGGAATAAAATAATGTCACCGGTAGCAACATGGGTAGACCTAGAGATTATCATATTAAGTGAAGTTAAGTCAGAAAAGGACAAATAACATATGATATGACTTATAATGGACTCTAAAATACGACATAAATGAATTTACATATGAAAGAGAAACAGACTCACACACACAGAGAACAGACTGTGGCTGTCAAGCAGAGGGTGGGGTGGGAGATGAATTGGGAATTTGGGATTAGTTGATGTAAACTATTATACATACAATGGACAAACAAGGTCCTACTGTATAGCACAGGGAATAAATATCCCGTGATAAAGCACAAAGGAAAAGAATATGAAAAAGAATGTATGTGTGTAGATATATGACTGAATCACTGTTATATAGCAGAAATTAACACAATATTGTAAATCAACTATACTTTGACAAACGAAAATTTAAAAATAATTTATTCAAAAACATACTCTTCTCATAACCCAAGGAACTGACTGATTAGCAAATGAATAAACAATAATACACACTTCTTGCTCATACTTAAAGGAGCAGGCAGAAAAATAGATATATTTCTAAAACCTCTAAAGGAAACACAGAAAACAGAATGTTGCCATTGTGCGTTATACCAACAAATCAATTCTACCCACACTATCAATTTCAAGTTGCCAATCATAAACTGTCTTTTATGAATGATTAAGGACTGGAAAAGGTCCGTTTTCATTCCAATCCCAAAGAAAGGCAATGCCAAAGAATGCTCAAACTACTGCACAATTGCACTCATCTCACACACTAGTAAAGTAATGCTCAAAATTCTTCAAGCCAGGCTTCACCAATACGTGAACCGTGAACTTCCTGATGTTCAAGCTGGTTTTAGAAAAGGGAGAGGAACCAGAGATCAAATTGCCAACATCCGCTGGATCATGGAAAAAGCAAGACTTCCAGAAAAACATCTATTTCTGCTTCATTGCCTATGTGAAAGCCTTTGACTGTGTGGATCACAATAAACTGGAAAATTCTGAAAGAGATGGGAGTACCTACCAGACCATCTGACCTGCCTCTTGAGAAATCTGTATGCAGGTCAGGAAGCAACAGTTACAACTGGACATGGAACAACAGACTGGTTTCAAACAGGAAAAGGAGTCCATCAAGGCTGTATAATGTCACCCTGCTTATTTAACTTATAGGCAGAGTACATCATGAGAAACGCTGGACTGGAAGAAACACAAGCTGGAATCAAGATTGCCGGGAGAAGTATCAATAACCTCAGATATGCAGATGATACCACCCTTACGGCAGAAAGTGAAGAGGAACTAAAAAGCCTCTTGATGAAAGTGAAAGAGGAGAGTGAAAAAGTTGGCTTAAAGCTCAACATTCAGAAGACGAAGATCATGGCATCTGGTCCCATCACTTCATGGGAAATAGATGGGGAAAACAATGGAAACAGTGTCAGACTTTATATTTTTGGGCTCCAAAATCACTGCAGATGGTGACTGCAGCCATGAAATTAAAAGACAATTACTCCTTGGAAGAAAAGTTAGGACCAGCCTACACAGCATATTGAAAAGCAGAGATACTACTTTGCTGACTAAGGTCCGTCTAGTCAAGGCTATGGTTTTTCCTGTGGTCATGTATGGATGTGAGAGTTGGACTGTGAAGAAGGCTGAGCGTCGAAGAATTGATGCTTTTGAACTGTGGTGTTGGAGAAGACTCTTGAGAGTCCCTTGGACTGCAAGGAGATCCAACCAGTCCATTCTGAAGGAGATCAATCCTAGGATTTCTTTGGAAGGAATGATGCTAAAGCTGAAGCTCCAGTACTTTGGCCACCTCGTGGGAAGAGTTGACTCATTGGAAAAGACTCTGATGCTGGGAGGGATTGGGGGCAGGAGGAGAAGGGGACGACAGAGGATGAGATGGCTGGATGGCATTACTGACTTGGACGTGAGTCTGAGTGAACTCTGGGAGTTGGTGATGAACAAGGAGGCCTGGCGTGCTGCGATTCATGGGGTCGCAGAGTCGGACACAACTGAGCGACTGAAGTGAACTGAAGCTTCCTAATGCAATGAGAACTAAGATAAGCCAAAAACAACAAAAAAATTAAAAACCAGAAGAGACTATGACTAAATAACTGATTTCCCTGTGACCTTCTTCCTAGTCAATGACCGCACTTTTAGCCTCAGGCAACCACTGATCTGCTTTCTGTCAGTACAGATTTGTCTTTATTCTAGAGTTTCACACAAATGGAATCATACAGTATGTCCTCATTTTGTTTGACTTTTTAAACTCAGCATAATGTTTTTTACAGTCACTCACATTTTGCATATGTTAGCAGTTTACACCTTATTAATATGAGCAGTATCCCATTCTATGAACATATTTGTTCACTCAATCATCTGATGAATGCTCAGGTTATTTCCAGTTTGAGGCTACTGTTAAGTAAAGCTGCTATGCACATTTGTGTACAAGTCTGTGTGTGGACAAACATTTTTATTTCTCTTGTGTAGATAGCAGTTAGAACTGACACCGTGTATAGTATGGTGGTACAGTGGTAAAGAATCTGCCTGCCAATGCAGGAGATGCAAGAGATATGGGTTCAATCCCTGGGTCGGAAAGATCCCTTGGAAGAGAAAATAGCAATCCACTCCAGTATTCTTGCCTGGAGAGTCCCATGGACAGAAAAGCCTTGCCAGTTACAGTCTATAAGGTCACAAAGAGTGGGACACAACTGAGCACACGGGCACTCATACACAGTATAAGTAGGTGGAAGAAATATCAACACCTCAGATCTGCAGATGACACCACCCTTATGGCAGAAAGTGAAGAGGAACTAAAAAGCCTCTTGATGAAAGTGAAAGAGGAGAGTGGAAAAGTTGGCTTAAAGCTCAACATTCAGAAAACGAAGATCATGGCATCCAGTCCCATCACTTCATGGGAAATAGATGGAGAAACAGTGGAAACAGTGTCAGACTTTATTTTTTGGGGCTCCAAAATCACTGTAGATGGTGACTGCAGCCATGAAATTAAAAGACGCTTACTTCTTGAAGGAAAGTTATGATCAACCTAGATATCATATTCAAAAGCAGACATTACTTTGCCAACAAAGGTTCCATCTAGTCAAAGCTATGGTTTTTCCTTGATCATGTATGGATGTGAGAGTTGTACTGTGAAGAAAGCTGAGCGCTGAAGAATTGATGGTTTTGAACTGTGGTTTTCGAAGACTCTTGAGAGTCCCTTGGACTGCAATGAGATCCAACCAGTCCATTCTGAAGGAGATTGGCCCTGGGATTTCTTTGGAAGGAATGATGCTAAAGCTGAAGCTCCAGTACTTTGGCCACCTCATGCAAAGAGTTGACTCCCTGGAGAAGACTGATGCTGGGAGGGATTGGGAGCAGGAGAAGAAGGGGATGACAGAGGATGAGATGGCTGGGTGGCATCACTGACTCGATGGACGTGAGTGTGAGTGAACTCCAGGAGTCGGTGATGGACAGGGAGGCCTGGCGTGCTGCGATTCACGGGGTCGCAAAGAGTCGGACATGACTGAGTGACTGAACTGAACTGAACTGAACTTCATAAGAAACTCACAAGCATTCTGCTAAAACGGTTGTATCATTTAACCTTCCTACCACTATTATGCCAGTTGCTACACATCCTCACCAACATCTGAGGTTGTCGGTCATTTCCAAAGACTGCACCTTTCGGCATGTGGAGAAATGTCAGTAATATCCAGTTTGTTCATGTCGTATATTAGGACTGATTCCCTACCTAGTGCACTATCAATTATTGAGAGGAGTGTTGAAACTCCAATTTTAACTTTAGATTGTGTATGTATCTTTCAACTCTGTCCATTTGTTTCCAATATTTTAGAGCTCTGTTATGGTGGAGGGGTGGGGAGACACTGTCAGAATAATTACATCTCCCTGAACAAAGTAATTCTTGCAACATTATAGTCCATGTTCTGGAGTTTCCATTTTCTAATATTAGTATAGCTATTCCGGCTTTCTTTTGATTAGTTTGCAGAGTATAGCTCTTTCTATCCTTTTTATTTTTCACCTATAACTCTGGATTTTTGTGGATTTTTGTAGCATACAGTTGGGTCTTATTTTTTTCATCCATCTGACAACCCCTTTTATTTAATTTTAATTAATTTTTATTTAAATATCACAGGTAGCTAGTGGTGACCAGACTGAAGAGAGCAGGTTAGTCCAAGGGTTAGCAAACTACAACAGGACAGAAGGCAAATGCAGCCCATTATCTGCTTCTGTGCAGCCTGTGAACTAAGAACATGTCTATATTTTCTAAAAGTTGGGAGTGAAAAAAAAATCAAAGAAAAAAATAGTATTTTGTGACGCATAACAATTACATGAAATTCAAATTGCAATGTATATATAAAGAAACACGGTCATACTTATTAATTTATGCACTGTTTAGTGAAACACAGTCATACTTATTAATTTATGCACTATCTATGGTTACTTTTATTTTTGCTATGGGGCTTCCCTGGTGGCTCAGACCATAAAGAATCTGCCTGCAGTGCAGGAGACCAGGGTTCAATCCCTGGGTCGGGAAGATCCCCCGGAGAAGGAAATGGCAACCCATTCTAGTATTCTTGCCTGGAGAATTTAATGAACAGAGAAGCCTGGTGACTTATAGTCCATTGGGTTGCAAAGAGTCGGACATAACTGAACAACTAACTAGAACCAGAGTTTTTGCTATACTGGCTGAACTAAAGAGTTTCAAGGACATTATACTGACCACAAAGCCTTAAACATTCTTAATATCTGGTTTTTAAAGAAGTTTACTGAATCCTGATTAAAACTATTTCATTTAATGCAATTATTGATATAATTGGATTTAAATCTACAATCTTACCATTTATCTTCCATATGTCCATAAATTTCTTTGTTGCTTTCTTCCACCTTTTCTTGTCTTCTTTGGGATTAACTTGGCATACTCTAGCATTTCATCTCATATCTAGTTGAACGGCATACTTCTTTATTTTAACAGTGGTTGCTCTGGGTTTTACAATATACATCTTTATCTCAGTCTAGTGTACCATCAATGATACCTCTTACTTCACAAAAAATGTGAACACCTGCTACCCTTACAACACTGTGGTGTACTTCCATTTCCCTGCTCTCATCCTTAATACCTTGTATATCAGACATTTTACTTCTACATATATGTCATAAAACTTATATTATGACTTTTCTTTATAAACAGCCAATTATCTTTAAAATTAGGGGAAATGTACTTTATACTCAAATATATTTATCATTTCTTGCACTCATCATTTCTTTGTCCAGATCTAAGTTTTCATCTGATCCATTTCCCTCCATCTGAAAGATGCTTCTTGTAATAACTTTCAACTAGGTAGTAACAAATTCTATAGTTTTGGATAAAAATGTTTCTATTTCACCCTTGCTTTCAAAGGAAATTTTCCTGAATATAAAATGTTTCATCATCTCCTAGTTTACACAGTTTCTGACAGAAGTCCTTATTGTTTCTCTATACATAATATGTCTTTTCTTTTGGCTGCACTCAAAATACTCTTTTGCATCACTGGTTTTTAGAAATTGCTCTCATGGTATTTTTTTGTGTGGATCTACCCTGCTTTGGGTTTGTTCAGACTATTGGATCTTATGAGTTCATCATTTTCATCAAATTTGGAAAATTTTGAGCCACTACTTCTTCGGTTCTATCCTTTGAGAATGTCAAATACACTTTGTTGAGCTTACCTGGTACTATCTCACAGACCAATGAGCCACTGACTATTTTCAGCTCTCTTTCTCAGCTTCATTTTAAGATTATAATGTTTTGCTGTATCTTCAAATTTACTGGTCTGTCTGCTCTGTCCAATCCACTATTAAATCTGTTCAGTTAACTTTTTGTTTAAGATAACCGTTTCTTTACTCTTAGAAGTTCTATTTGGTTCTTTTCCATGTCTTTCATTTCTTTAGCCATTACATTCATATTTTTCTTTACATTTAAATTTTTAGTTTTTTATTTAACTTATTTTTAATATTCCTGCCTGCTAGCTCCATCACCTCTTTCATTTCTGGATCTATTTCTTTGGACTGACTTTTCCTCTGGTTATAGACCACCTTGGACATGTTTCTTGCAATGTCTAGGAATTTCTGCTTAGATGTAGGAAATATCAATCACACTGTTGTTTTTGAGTGTTTGCAATCATCAGAGAATTGGGCTTTGTTTTAGCAGGTAATTATTTAGAGATCTATTTGACACTCCCCCCACCCGAGGACTTTTCTGTCTTTACAACATGACAAATCCAATGGGTTCTCCACTGAATGTCTTAGATGCACCAAAAGATCCTTCACTCTGGTCAGAGTTAAATGTCTCTTGCATAAATCTGGTAAATATTCTGCTATTAATTCCCTGGATGTTCACTGTCTGGCTTTACAGAGTTTAACTTTATGCATTCACAACCTAGTATTCATTAAAAACTCAAGGTAGCCCATATAAAGATTTTAGGAGCTTTTAAAAAAAAACTTATTTTTGGCTGTGCTTGGTCTTCATGCTCCACAGGCTTCTCATTGCAGCTGTGTCTCTTGTTGCAGAGCACAGGCTCTAGGGCACATGGGCTTAGTAGCAGTGGTTCCCAGGCTGTAGAACACAGGCTCAATAGTTGTAACACAGGCTTAGCTTCTCTGTGGCATGTGGGATCTTTCCAGATCAGGAATTAAACCTGTGTCTCTTGCATTAGCAGATGGATTCTTTACCACTGAGCCACCAAGAAAGCCCCTTGGAGTTCCTTTGATTGCATAGTTCCTATCTTTTTAGAACTTGACCATGCAACTTGTAGTTGCCCAAGCCCTGCCAAAACCCAGTCTGTGCCTCCTCAACTGAGATGGCTTACAGGATCATTAGGCTCCCCCTCCCTGCTTCTTCAATTCCAAAGTTGCTTCCAGGCAGAAAGCCACAGTTCAGTTCAGTTCAGTCGCTCTGTCGTGTCCGACTCTTTGCAACCCCATGAATCACAGCATGCCAGGCCTCCCTGTCCATCACCAACTCCCGGAGTTCACTCAGACTCACGTCCATTGAGTCAGTGAGGCCATCCAGCCATCTCATCCTCGGTCGTCCCCTTCTCCTCCTGCCCCCAATCCCTCCCAGCATCAGAGTCTTTTCCAATGAGTCAACTCTTCGCATCAGGTGGACAAAGTACTGGAGCTTCAGCTTCAGCATCATTCCTTCCAAAGAAATCCCAGGGCTGATCTCCTTCAGAATGGACTGGTTGGATCTCCTTGCAGTCCAAGGGACTCTCAAGAGTCTTCTTCAACACCACAGTTCAAAAGCATCAATTCTTCAGCGCTCAGCCTTCTTCACAGTCCAACTCTCACATCCATACATGACCACAGGAAAAACCATAGCCTTGACTAGACAGACCTTAGTCAACAAAGTAATGTCTCTGCTTTTGAATATGCTGTCTAGGTTGGCCATAACTTTTCTTCCAAGGAGTAAGCGTCTTTTAATTTCATGGCTGCAGTCATCATCTGCAGTGATTTTGGAGCCCCAAAAATAAAGTCTGACACTGTTTCCATTGTTTCCCCATCTATTTCCCATGAAGTAACAGGGCTGGATGCCATGATCTTCGTTTTCTGAATGTTGAGCTTTAAGCCAACTTTTTCACTCTCCTCTTAGTTGCAGAAACTCATATTCTTTATTACCCCTCTCTCAGGGACCACAATCCTACTCTGCCTTTGGTGTAATACATAATAAAAGATGGTTCATATATTTTGGTCCAGTTTACCAACTATTTGTGACAAAGGAGTAAAGACTCCTTATTGCTCCATTATCATCAGAAAAGAAATTCCAAATTTTCTGAAACAAAATTAATGACCAATGTACTTGAGCAGACCATACAAATTCAAAAAGAATGAATTATAAATGGATCTATTTTTCACATGTCAACTACTTAAAAGGAAACAATAGGGATATGTTGGTTTCTAAAATTTCCAAAAAAGGCAAAAGGGAACAGTGGATCTTTAAAACAAATTTAAAGATGAATATTGCTGTCACCATTATGAAGAGACTCACAAATAAATAACTTGCCCAGGACACATAAATGTCAAGTGGCAAATCTAATAATATAACCCAGGTAACACTAAATACCATGTTTTCACTCTGTATCACATTGCATCCCATTTTTTTTCAACACAAATAAGTTTTAAGAGATTTAGCTTGCCACCTGAATTTATTAAAATCGCCTGTGTTTTACTTAGCAAAAGTTACTATTAACTATCAATAATAATATTTGATCAATACAGGAAAAACACAGTACCATAGAGAGTTGAGAATATTTCATACAAAAACAATGATACAAACAACTGAATTTTAAAAAACACCAAAAAATAATGAATCAATGAATAGAGTAGGTAACTCTATTCAATACTCTATAATAGCCTATATGGGGAAAGAGTCTTTAAAAAAAAACAACAACAAAAACCCCTGAGAACTGTTTCACTGTGCTACATACCTGAAACCAACACGACACTGTAAATCAACTATATGCCAATAATCTTTTTAAAAAAGAAACAAATGAGAATAAAACCATAAAAAGAAAGAAAAAGCAATGATACAATATTATTTTTAGCCTATCTGGCACTTGGACAAGTAGTTATGTATTTACTTAAATCTAAAATTGGCATTTAAAAACAAATGATTTGTGGACCTTTGGTTATGATTCATTCAAGCTAGTAAATCCAAAAGGAATCCATAATGGAGGTACATTACACCAAGAGAGTGGGCTGTCCCTTTTCCACAAATCCCTTATTTCATGGATAGACACTATGTTCATTATTTAATTTTGGAGACCGCCTATAATGGAAGTTCCTTTAGAATTTTATTCATAAGACCCAGAAAAGGGGTTAACATGCAGTAGGCACTAAATGCACCTTGGGAAATGAAAGGTCCCAATATTTTAATTCTCAAAATAATGGAGGTACATTGCACCAAGAGAGTGGGCTGTCCCTTCTCCACAAATCCCTTAAAATGAGAGTAAAAACAAACAAACAAACAAAAAACAGAGAGGAGAAAAAGTAATAGGCTTGTGTTTCCAATTAATATGGAGCAACACAAATTGTATTTACCTGAAACAACCAAATAACAGAACATAATATATAAAACAGCAGCACTCAAGACATCACACAAGAGGTGAGAAAAGACAGTGAACAGTGATACATAAAAGATTAGAAACAAAGACAATAAACACTACGGTTACCCCAGCGTATTACTGGGGTAAGAGGCAAAGAGAGAGGACCCAGTCAAAATCTGGCAATTTCCCTCTGTCAAAGAGGGGAGGCTGGGAGTCAAAAGGCAAATTGGAGATAGGAATTAGCATCCATGGAGTAGTGACCAAAGAGGTGAGTGATGCAGAGACCACTCTGGAAATCTGCAAACAGCCCTTTCTGAGTCTTTAGCAAAGTACTGATCAGTGTACATAGTGAGGAAACTACCCAAGGTGAGGGAAAGAATCACTAAAAGGACTAGAGGAAACAATGCGCCCAGCACCCATACAAGTCTTGTAAGTTCTGTCCCCAAGAGCCAAAATAGAAAAAGGTCATATTTCACATAGGATTGGTTAGAGAAGAGGTCAGTAAATTATATCCCACGTATCAATCTGGTCCACCTTCTGCTTCTGTACAGCCCAAAAACTCAGGATAGCTTTCACATTATTTAAAAAAGAAAAAAAAAGTCATGTAGTAATATTTCATGACAATTGAAAACTAGATGAAATTCAAATTACAGTGTCAAGAATAAATCTCACAATATCCTCACTCTTTTAAATACTCCCTATGGAGTACAGTGCTTGCACACTGTAACAAAAGGGGTAGGTAGCTGCCAGAAAGATGAAATAGCTCACAAGGCCTAAGATATTTACTATTTGACTACAGAAAAATGAGTCTTGCTGTCAGTCGAAGAAAATAAATTCTGCAATAAACACATATCTTGTCCCACCTAAAAAAGCTTAGAAGCAAGATATAAAATAAACAGTTCCAAAGCAACTGAATCACGTCCAGAATTTAATAAGACTATTATATTAACAGGTATACAAAAATATCTAGCATCTAGCTTGGTTAAAATCAATAATGTCTAGTACCAAATCAAAAATTACCAGACACAAAAACGAAAGCAGAAAATTAAACCTATCATGAAATTAAACCTATCATGAATTAAATCTGACTCAGAAGTGTCTCAAAGAATAGAACGAATAGACAGGGATATGAAAAAGTATTATATAAGTTACTATAATACATTGGTTCAAGAAGCTAGAGTAAAGACTGAATGTGTTTTATTTCTTTAAAAAGACATAAATAAAAACTTCAGAGAGGAAAACTACAGTGTCTGATGTTAAAAATACAGTAGGGACTTCCCTAGTAGTCCAGTGGCTAAGACTCTGCACTCCCAATGCAGGTGCCTGGTCAGGGAACCAGATCCCACAGGCCGCAACTGAGAGCTTGCAAGCTGCAACCAGATCCCGCATGCCACAACTAAGACCCAGTGCAGCCAAATAAAATCAAAAGGCACAAACTTCTAGTTATAAAACAAATGTCATGGGGATATAACATTCAGAATATAGAACACAGGCAATATTATAATAACTTTAAATGATGACAGATGGTAACTAGGCTTATCACAGTGATCGTCTCAAAATGGAATTAATATAAATGTCTAATCACTATGCTGCACACCCGAAACTAATATGGTATGTCAACTATACCTCAACTAAAATTTTTAAAAAAGAGCAAATGAAGGAGGTCAGGTTCCATTTTACGATGCAGAAAGATCCTGAACTCATCTCCCACGAAACAAATCCACAAGTAAATACAATAATCCCTCTGAAAGAGACCTAAAAACTAGATGAGAAGAATCTCCGTAACAAAGGATAAAAGGACAGCAGTGACACAGGTAGACGAAAAAGAGATACTCCAAAGGAAACCACACCTCGCCCACAATCCACAACTGGGAAGGATCACAAAGGTATGGCTATTTTCCCTGAAGAGCGAGGGATTTGAGTTTCACATTGGGCATCCCAACCCTCAGATTCTGAGCAGAGGAGCCCCCCAAACACCTGGCTTTGAAAACCAACAAGGAAGACTCCCCGAGGGGTCCAGTCTGCCAACGAAGCGGACATTTGATTCCTGGTCTGGGAAGATCCCACATGCTGAGGAGCAACTAAGTCTGTGAGCCGTAACTACTGAGCCAGCGCTTCGGGGCCCACGAACCCCCACTGAGCCCAGTGAAGCCTGCATGCCTAGAGCACACGCTTTGCAAGGAAAAGCCCGCGAACCAGAAATGAAGAGCAGTCCCAGCTCACTGCAACTAGCGAAAGCCTACACACAGCAATGAAGACCCAGCACAGTTAATAAGTATATAAAATTAAAAAAAAAAAAAAAAAAAAAAACAAGGAATATGTCCAGGAAAACTACAGAATGGCAACAAACAACAACAGAGAACAGCTGCTCCTAAGGGGACTGCATACGACTGCATCAACTGAAACAGCAGTGCATAAACACAAGTTTGAAAAGACCCAGGCCAGAGGGGAAAGGGATCTACTTACTGATTTTGAAACATCTATCTGAGAGGAACCACTCAGGATGTTTCCTAGGGACGAAGACGCTGGCGGAAGCCATTTTGGAAATCTCCACCTAAACCAGGGGCCCTGAGTCCCCAGGCCAAGGAGCAGCACTGGCTGTGGAGGTTAGGAACCTGGCTGCACAGCAAGCAGTGAGCAGCAGGCCAGTGTGTGAAGCTCCCCAGTGCACACGTTATCTCGCAAACCACCACCACCACCACCACCCCCATTTCTTCTCCCCACTCTCTACTCCATTCCATGGAAAAACTGTCTTCCATGAAACCAGTACCTGGTAACAAAAAGATTTTTTTTTTAACCAAAAAGTTTGAGACCACTGATATTACCTGTTAACATCAGTGGGCATGGCCCACCAAGAGCCCCATACTCTGTGCCTCCTCCAGGCCTGAAAGCCAGCCAGATGAAACCCCTCCTACCAGCACCTAGTAGCCAGACCCCACACTCATTCTCAGGACCAGTGCCACCCACCAGTGCATCAGAGCAGCAGCTCAACCCTGACACTGCCGGAGGGGGCACGCAGCCCCCAGGCAGGTACCCACTGAGTGCTAGCATCTGAAGGCCAGGCAGGACTGCACTTCTGAGCAGCATAAGGTATCTCCTACATAAGGCCACTCCTTTAAGACTGGGAGAGGTAGCTGATTTACCTAATATACACACAAACAAAGAGAATCAGGCAAAATGAGGAGACAGAGGAGTCTGTTCCAATCACAAGACAAAACTCAGAAAAAGAACTAAACAAAATAAAGGTAAGCAATCTAGCCAATAAAGAGTCCAAAGTAATATTCATAAAGGTACTCACTGAACTTGGGAGAAGAATGTATGAATAAGTGAGAACCTCAACAAAGAGAGAAAATATAAGAAACGACCAAACAAAATTTTTATAAAAAGTTATAATTGAACCAATAATAATAATAATAATAATAATGAAATGCTATTTTGGCCACCTCATGCGAAGAGTTGACTCATTGGAAAAGACTCTGATGCTGGGAGGGATTGGGGGCAGGAGGAACAGGGGACGACAGAGGATGAGATGGCTGGATGGCATCACTGACTCGATGAACGTGAGTTTGAGTGAACTCTGAGAGTTGGTGATGGACAAGGAGGCCTGGCGTGCTGCGATTCATGGGTCACAAAGAGTCAGACACAACTGAGCGACTGAACTTAACTGAACTGAGAGAGGTTCAACAGCTGGATGAGGTAGAAAAATGAATCAGTAAGTAAATAAGAAGAAAAACGATGGAATTCACTCAGAGCAGAAAATGAAAACAAAAAAAATTAATGTAAATTGGTACAGCCGCTATAGAAAATAGTATGGATTTCCTCAAAAATTAAGAACACTACATGACCCAGCTACCCTACTCCTGGGTATTTTTTCCAAAGAACATGGAACACTGATTCAAAAAGATATATCCCTATGTTCACTGCCATAAAAAAGGAAATCTTGCCATCTGTGACAAGAATGGACCCTGAGGGCATTATGCTAAGTGAAGTAAGTCAAAGACAAATACTGTATGATTTTACTCATATGTGAAATCTGAAACAAAATAAAATCCAACAAACAAAATAAAACTAAACAAACTCACAGACAGAGAGCACAGAATGGTGGTTACCAGTGGGAAAGGTGATTCGGGGGGTGGGCAAAACGGGTGAAGGGGGCCAACTGTTTGGGGGGGGTGTGTGTGTGCGCGCGCACACACACACACTCAGTCATGTCTGACTCTTTGAGATCCCAAGGGCTGTAGACTGCCAGGCTCCTATGTCCATTGAATTCTTCAGGTAAGAATACTGGAGCAAGTTGCTATTTCCCACTCCAGGGGATCTTCCCAATCCAGGGATGGAACCCACATCTCATGCATCTCCAGCATTGGCAAGTGGATTCTTTACCACTGCATCACCTGGGTAGTCCTGAGTGTAAGGTAATAGACGGTAAACAGATTTATACTCTGTAGTGCACACAGATGTTAAACTATAATGCTTTCAGTTATAATGCTGTATAACTGAAAGTTACATAACATAAAATGAGAGAAAAAAAAAAGTCCTACCTTAAAAAGGTGAGAGGTGAGAGAATACAAATGTAACACAGAACAAGCAGAGGAAAGAAAACAATAAGTAGCAGAAATGAATGAAACCAAAAGCTGGTTCTTTGATAAAAATTAAAATGATTGATAAACCTCTCTCCAGACTGAGGCAAGAGGGAGAAGGACACAAATAAACAATATCAGGAATGAGATGTATTACAGACATGAAAAAGATAAGAATATAATACTATGAGCAAATGCACACTGAAAAATTTTGTAACTTTAGTGAAGTGGAAAAATTCCTTGAAAGAAACAAAGTACCAAAGCTCATCCAAACAGAAACAGATAACATGAATAATCCTGTATCTATTAAAGAAATGAAATCTGTAGTTTAAGCCTTCCTGTAACGAAAACTACAAACCTAGATACTTTTATTGGTAAATTGAGCCACAGTTTTAAAGAATATCAATTCTATACAAATAATTTCAGAAAACTGAAAAGGAGGAAATACTTTCCAATTCCTCCTATGAGGCAAGTATTATCTTGATATCAAAATCAGAAAAACACATAATGAAAGAAAACTACAGACTAATATCCCTCATGAACACAGATGCAAAGTTTCTTAACACAATTTTAGCAAATATATAAAAGGGTAATTGATAAAGATGAGAGAGAAAAAGTTGGCTTAGAAACTCAACATTCAAAAAACTAAGATCGTGGCATCTGGTCCCATCACTTTATGGCAAATAGATGAGGAAAAGATGGGATTTCCCTGATGGTCCAGCGGTTCAATTACTGGTCAGGAAACTAAGATCCCACATGCTGCAACTGCTGAGCCCATGCACTCCAGAGCCTGCGCATCACAACCAAAGATCCTGCATACCGCAATGAAGATCCCACATGCTACAACTAAGACCCGACGCATAAGAAACTAAATATAAATAAATATTTTTTAAAAAAATATCCAACACCCACTTCCGATAATCTAGAAACAGAAGGGACCTTCCTCAACCTGAGAAAGGGCATAATGAAAAATCTGTTATCAACATACTCAATGGTGAAAAACTAAATGCTTTCCCCCTAAGATCAGGATGATCTTAGGCCAAGAACGTCCTTGCTGCTGCTGCTAAGTTGCTTCAGTCGTGTCTGACTCTTAGCGACCCCATGGACTGCAGCCCACCAGGCTCCTCCGTCCATGGGATTTTCCGGGCAAGAGTACTGGAGTGGGGTGCCATTAACTACCACTTATATTCATGACTCTACATGTAGTTCTGGGAAGAGAAAGAAATGAAACATATGCAGATAGAAAACAAAGAAGTAAGACTGTCTTCATTTACAAAAAACAGGATCATGTACAAACAATCTTTAATCTTTAAAACCTGAGACTTCCCTGATGGTCCAGCGGCTATCATTCTTGTTCCCAAAGCAGGGGGTCTCTGTTCAATCCCTAGTCAGGGAACTAGATCCCACATGTTGCAACTAAGAGGTTGCAAGCCATAACTGAAAAAAATCCCACATGCCATAACTAAAGATTCCGCATGCCACAACTAAAGATTTCATTTGCCACAACAAAGATCAAAGATTCAATGTGCCCCAATTAAGACCCGGTGCAGCCATATAAATACTGCTTCGTGCAAAAGTAACTGTAGTAATTTGTGCATTGTTGAACTTAGCCATTTGATATTGAAATACATTCTTTTTAAAAAAAATACATTTTTAAATAAATGTGGTTATGGTATACATCATTTTTAAGTGCATTTCTCGTTTTATGTATTTTTGCTAATGACTTATTACTTGTTTATTTTATTTTTATTTTAGACTACAGAAATGATGTTAGACCAAAAGTAATTTCTAAAGATTTTTTTTAATTCAAGTTCAAAATGGGTCATAAAGCAGCAGAGACAACTCGCAACATAAACAACGCCATTTGGCCTGGGAACTGCTAACGAACACACAGTGCAGTGGTGGTTTGAGAAATTTTGCAAAACAGACAAGAGTCTTGAAGATGAGGAGCACAGTGGCCGGCCACTGGAAGTTGACAACAACCAACTGAGAGTAATCACTGAAGCTGATCCTCTTGCAACTACGTGAGAAGTTGCCACAGAACTCAACATCGACCATTATGATCATGTGGCATTTGAAGCAAATTGGAAAGGAGAAAAAGCTCGATAAGGGTGTGCCTCGTGAGTTGACCACAAATCAAAAATATTATCATTATGAGGTGTCATCTTCTCTTCTATGCAACAATGATGAACCATATCTCGATCAGACTGTGGCATGCGATAAACAGGGGATTGTGTATGACAACAGGTGATGACCAACTCAGTGGCTGGATCAAGAAGCAGCTCCAAAGCACTTCCCAAAGCCAAACTTGCACCAAAACAGGGTCATGGTCACTGTCTGGTGGTCTACTGCCAGTCTGATCCACTACAGCTTTTGAATCCCAAAGAAACCATTAAACCTGAGAAACACACTTAGCAAATCAATGAGATGCACCAAAAACTGTACTGTCTGCAGCCGGCACTGGTCAGCAGCATGAGCCCAATTCTTTTCCACGACAGTGTCCAACTGCACACGGCACAACCCAACCCTTCAGAAGTTGAGTGAACTGGGCTATGAAGTTTCGCCTTATCTGCCATATTCACCTGACCTCTCATCAACTGACTACCACTTCTTCAAGCATCTTAACAACTTTTTGCAGAGAAAAACATTTCTACAACCAGGAGGAGGCAGAAAATTCTATCCAAGAGTTCATCAAATCCCAAAGCACAGATTTTTACACTACAGGAATAAACAAACTTATTTCTCATCAGGAAAAATGTGTTGATTGTAATGGCTCCTATTCTGATTAATAAAAATGTGTTTGAGCCTAGTTTTAATGATTTAAAAGAATTTTTTTTAAAAAGCAAGGAAACAAAGAAAAAGATCACATCCTAAAAAATTTTAGAGTTCTAAGGATTAAGAAAAAAATCATAAAAATCTTTCAGGAAGAAAAAGAAACTCACAAAGGAACAAGAATCAAACTGGCAGATGTCTCATCAATAACAGTGGATGCTAAAAGATAAAAAGAGTTCTAGGGGGAAATTATTTTAATACTGTATTCAATTTAAATGGCCAGTTTAAGAACAGAGGACAAAATAAAATATTTTCAGACATGCAAGAACGCAAGTTCACCTCTTAGAAATCCTGTTTGAAAAAGAATGTGCTACAATGACACCCCACTCCAGTACTCTTGCCTGGAAAAACTCATGGATGGAGGAGCCTGGTGGGCTATAGTCCCTGGGGTTGCTAAGAGTCCGACACAACTGAGCAACTTCACTTTCACTTCTCACTTTCATGCACTGGAGAAGGAAATGGCAACCCACTCCAGTGTTCTTGCCTGGAGAATCCCAGGGATGGGGGAGCCTGGTGGGCTGCTGTCTATGGGGTCACAGAGAGTCGGACACGACTGAAGCGACTAGCAAGCGACAACAAAAGAATGAATGTAAGAGGGAAAATGTGGGAATCAAAACCAGTGGTGAGTAAATAAACTACTACAACATACAGTCTCATTTAAATAATTGTTGAGAAACATAAATAAATGAATGACAATATGGAACTAAAATCCCAGGTAATTAAAACACAGCAGGTTGGTTGTGGGACTGAAAGGCATGGTCAGGGAGGAAGCCTGTTAAGATTTTTACATTGCTTGAGTTATTAAAACAAGTTATAGTGTTCAAGTATCAACCATAGACAGAATGGAAAAAAACTCCCAATATTAATTTCCTTTAGATACAATTATTTACATTATTGATAATTCTAGCTTAAGAAGTATTTATAATATCTTCAAGGGGTAACATTTTGTCTTTCAAGATGATAGCGCCATCCTTCACTAACTAAATGGTGTGAGACCAGACTCAAGTAATAATACAGGTTTGAATTACCACATGGTGTCTAACAGCATGTGTAAAAGTTGAAGAAAGATCACTCCTAAAATGGAATTCAACTTAAAATTTCTGTTAAAGAATCTTTCAAGATTAATCAAGAATTACTCATCAACTGTAAACACAAAGGACACATTTACTTAAGTACTTCTCATCTATATAATGGACTCAACCCACACTACATATTTAACACAGCTATTTATTTAGAACAGCATTTCAATTTATTTGAAGTTCCAGCTGCTTATTTGTGGGGAGGGGGGAACAAAATGTCTAACAACTAAAAGATCTTTACTCAGCAGAACCCAGTAATCGCTAATATTACAGCAAAACGTTCTGCAAATGAAAATGACAGACTCGGTTAAAGCTTTACTTACAAGAGAATACAAGTGGCCATCAATGCCGAGACAGTTTAATAAAGCTAATTTTAATTATTTTAAGTACATAAATAAGGCATTCTATAAAAATGTCCTTAACAAAATGTTAAATGTATATTTAACATATATACAGCAACTTTAATATATCACAAAAAAGAGCTATAAAGTAGTTATACTGCCATAACTGTTTATTCCAAAACAAGCTTTTAGTAGCTATAAAATTAACATGGCTAGTTTTTCAAATAGTGCTCACATACAAAGTCTGAATTTTTTAAAACAGGAAAATCACACCATCCTCACATATGCTGTTGGCTTTTCTCGCCACTTCTTCCCTCAATAATGAAACTATCAATTTACCCACTCAGAAAACTAAGAATCATACTGAACACTTTTTAGTCATACGAAAGATCTTTTTGAGTTTCCCTTTCTTTTGGCGGCTCAGAGGGTAAAGTGTCTGCTTGCCATGCAGACCTGGGTTCAATTCCCAGGTCAGGAAGATCCCCTGGAGAAGGAAATGGCAACCCATTCCAACACTCTTGCCTGGACAATTCCATGGACAGAGGAGCCCAGTAGGCTACAGGCTGTGGGATCTCAAGGAGTCGCACACGATCAAAAGATCTTTTTACTCAATCTTTTAAAACAATCTGATCATTAAATCCTTATCAATTCTATGTGCAAAAGCTTACTCCTATCTGGCCTTTCTTCTCACTCCCCACAGCCACTGCCCCAACCAATATCAATAATATTCTCTAGATGATTTTCCTACTCTCAAACCTCCACACTGCCTCTCAACAATTTAAAAAATTTTAGTTTTACAAGTAAGAATTTCAAGTTACCCCTGGTGAAGATGATATAAAATGATTCTGAGAAAAAAGACTAAAAAAATTTTTTTAAGTAAATAGCAGGAGAGAGGACTTTTCCCTGGAATGTCTTCAGAAAAAAAGAAAAAGTGGATTTTTGAACTATACTCTGAAGATTCCTATAAACATTAATAAGCTTAGAAGACAGAGGTTAATACAAGCTTCACCATGCACTTACAACCTTGTACAATCATATATCCTAAGAAAAGAACTGAGAGATTACACAGATTTTCCATCTCAGGCTTCTAAAGTGAAGTGAAGTCACTCAGTCGTGTCCGACTCTTTGTGACCCTGTGGACTGTAGCCCACCAGGCTCCTCTGTCAATGGGATTCTCCAGGCAAGAATCTGGAGTGGGTTGCCATTTCCTTCTCCAGGGGATCTTCCCTACCCAGGGATCGAACCCAGGTCTCCTGCATTGCAGGCAGACGCTTTAACCTCTGAGCCACCAGGGAAGACTCAGGCTTCTAAAGTACTATTATAAAACCCAATATAAGGGACTTCCCTCGAGGTCCAGGGACTCTGTGCTCTCACTGCCAGAAGCCCAAGCTCAATCCTTGGTTGCCAAACTAAACCCCTACAAGCAAAAAATGAAAAATAAATAAATAATAATAAAACCCAAGATGGAGAGAACCTGGGGGAAACGTGGAAAGAAGGAAGGAAGCAGGGAGGGAGGAAGGAATGGAGGAAGAGAGGAAGAAAGAAAAAGGTAAAAAAAGGAAGAATGGAAACAAGTGGATAGAGGAGGATTCAGCAATACAGTGGACCCTGGAACAACAGGGGTTTGAACTGCATGAGTCCACTTACACAACATATTTTTTTCACCAGATTACTATATCATCTACAGATGTTGTTTTAACAATATGTGATTGGTTGAATTCGCCAACAAGGAATTCCACAGAGACAGCTAGTCAGCTGGGAAGTTACATGTGGACTTTCTACCACATTGAGGGTTCAGTTCAGTTCAGTCGCTCGGCTGTGTCCGATTCTTTGCGACCCCATGAATCACAGCATGCCAGGCCTCCCTGTCCATCACCAACTCCTGGAGTTCACTCAAACTCACGTCCATTGAGTCGGTGATGCCATCCAGCCATCTCATCCTCTGTCGTCCCCTGGTGAGCATCCCTAAATCCCTTGTATGTCGTTCAAGAGTCAATTGTACCTATCCATATAAGCAATCAGAGAAGGCGATGGCACCCTACTCCAGTACTCTTGCCTGGAGAATCCCAGGGACGGAGGAGCCTGGTAGGCTGCAGTCCATGGGGTCGCAGAGTCAGACACGACTGAGCAACTTCACTTTCACTTTTCACTTTCATGCATTGGAGAAGGAAATGGCAACCCACTCCAGTGTTCTTACCTGGAGAATCCCAGGACGGGGGAGCCTGGTAGCCTGCCATCTAAGGGGTTGCACAGAGTCGGACATGACTGAAGCAACTTAGCAGCAGCAGCAGCATATAAGCAATACCCAAAATGAAAAGGAGAGTTACACTATGACAAATCTCTAGCAAGCAAAGAAAAAGAAAAACTAAAAGTACATCAAAAGAGTCATCATTACTTACTTGACATACATGACATTTATTCATTCAACCAACATTTGAGCACCTACTATATGCTAAGTGTTATGTTACAAACAAGTGAATAATGTTAGAACAAAGTGAATAGAGTAAAATTAATTCTTTACGGATACTAAGTCACTGACATCTTGCCTTTATTTCATGCACTTCTTTTTTACTTTAAAGAAAAAAAATACTTATAAGCAGCTTATAATTCATATCCCAGTGTGATTTTCTCACATGGTTGGAAGTTCCTCAACCATAAATCTTTTGGAAAGCTAATGACTAAAGTTTCCTAGATACACCATATTACTTCACACTGTCAAGCCTCTTCCCATGCTGTTTACTATCTGGAATGCTTTTCCATCTCCTATTCAATCATCCAAATTTTCATAATTATGGTGATGCTATGATATCTCCAGAAAAGTAGGGTATTTGCACTTTTATATTATCAAAGTACCTCCTCCCTTACGGCAGTTATACACGTAACTGTTTGCATTTCTAGATTCACGAAAACATGACCATGAAAAACAAATACACGCTGTCTACAAGAGACAACCTGTAGAGTCAAAGACACAAGGAGGTTTAAAAAAAATGAAAAAGTATGTATTCTGTGAGAAGCAGTAACCAAAAGACAGCCAGAGAGGCAATATTAATACCAGACAAAATAGACTTTACGACAAAATTTGAAGCAAAGTAACAGGACAAATAGGTGAGGACAGACATTCCTTTTATTACACATTAGTATCATTGAGGCTATGGGATTTCCCTGGCAGTTCAGTGGTTAAGACTCCGGGCGTTCACTGCCAACGGACTGGTTCAATCCCTAGCTGGGGAACAAGACACAGGTACCACCAATACAAGAAAGAAAAGAAAAAAGAATCATTGATGCTAGAATCCCAACCCTCAGAGACTAATTTTACTGGCATGTGGTAATGTCCAGGCATCGGTATGTTTCAAAATAATTCCCATCCCCCCCCTAAAAATTCCCCAGATGATTCTAATAAGCAGCCAGAAATAGTTAATTAACTCACCTAATTATAATACACCACTGAGCTAGAAGGAAAAAAATAAGATCACTTCTTTATTTACAGTAAACGGAAGTTGTAACAGTAGGGGAGTCCAACCTGAAGGCTTTTGATGATATGCTTACAGCTATAGGAGATGGAATCTTAATTTTAAAAGATCCAAGAAGAGAAGCAGACTTGATCCCCAACAATATGAGGTTTAGGGACACTGACCTTCCACACAGTTAAAAACCTGAGTATAAATTATAATGATCCCTCCATATCCACAGAGTTTTCCAGGTGGCACAGTGGTATAGAATCCACCTGCCAATGCAAGAGACACAGGAGATGCAGGTTCGAGCCCTGGGTCAGGAAGACCCCTGGGAGGAGCAAATGGCAACCCACTCCAGTGTTCTTGCCTGGAGAACCTCATGGACTGAGGAGCCTGAGGCCTGTGGTGCACAGGGTCACACAGAGTCAGACACGACTGCGAACGTACACGCTCCACATCCACGATGCCTCCCTATCTGCAGTTCCGCATCCACAGACTCAACCAGGCCTGCGTCACGCGGTACGGTAGTATTCACTACTGAAAAAAATCCCCATGTAAGTGGACCCACACAATTCAAGCTCATGTTGCTCAAAGGTCAGATGTATCTCTAAGTCTATTAAGCAACCATCTTATTTATTATTGTCTTAAGCAATGATAAATAGATGTTCAGGACATAAATTCATGTTCAGGGCAATCAATTGTTATCTATGAATTTGTATTTCTTTACTTTTAATTTATTTCAGTAACCCATTAAAATACAACTTTTATAATAATGTTCACACTAATAAATTGGAACTTTTCAAATAAAAAAGTATAAATGAGTAGAAAACTACTGATATAATCTGACTCAGAAGCCTAAATGTGAACACTCAGACCACAATCATGATACTGAAGATGACATTATAATCCTAAGATTCTACCTGTGTGGACAGTACAGTATTCAATAACTAGAGCTTTGAAGCCAGATTTACCCATTTTTAAATTCCCACGGCACCATAAACTATCTTTGTACCAAATTTTTCTCCAACTCCTTAATGCTGTGTGACTTCAGTTAAGTTACCGCTTCAGGCAACTGTTAAAGTAATTGCTCTTAAGACTCAGTTGCTTTATCTATAATGCAAAAGTAGTGATATAACAGCAATATAGAGTTGTTATAAGGATTAAATAATCTTGGCAGAAAGCCTGATTCAACAATAAGTTTCAATAACTATAATATTATTACTAAAGACATTTTACCTATAAAATTATGGTAAAGATGCATACTCCAAAGCCCCTTTTGTTTTGTTTTTTTTATAATTTAACTTTGTTTCTATAAAAGACAGGAATGAAGAATATAATTAAGGTTGAAAGGGAGGTCCAAAATATGGGAAAATAGGAAAGGAAAAGGATGAGACATAGATATCATGGTGAATCAAATCAGATAAGAAAAGAAGATAGGCTACAAAGTGAAAAGGCCATCAAGGCAGAAAGCAAGACAAGGACAAACCAGTTGATCACAGTCAAAATTTACAGAACAAAAATTATCTAAAATGAGGAATATTATAGAATGTCTGGATTCACATGCCAGTCCGAGACAGTACTACTGGAGATGGTTCCTTTATGATTCTAATAAAGTAAAGCTTGATAAGACTTTCATGGGGGTATAAATTAAGCTCCATTATATTTCTGATTAGACAAAGTTCTTCAATGTGTTACAATCTTGCCATATCCCCAAACTCCAAAACACAAAAAAGCAGGTTACAATTTGGAATAATTCATTCTAATTTTTTTCCCTAAAAGACTTTTAATGTTTAAACAGTGAGGAAATGGTACATATTTATTTGCGAACCAACTGTGAGGTTGCTTGGGACAAGAAGATCAGGAAAAATATCAAAGTAAATTTCCTGATATATCGAGAATTTCAAATGCCACAGTTTTACAACCGATACTCTGTTAACTTCCCTGTAAAATACTGATTCTCAGGACACAGGAAATCACCCCCCAGTAGGTAGGCTATTGTCCAGTGTCTTCTCCCCAACCTTCTGTGCCCTAAGGAACCCAAGTAAACCTTTTAAGCTCTACCTTCAGTCAATACATACTTTCCCATCTAAGAACCTGGCATCACTGTTCACCCAAGTTTATCCTCACCAAGATCTGGGACTCTACCTCCAAATCAGATCTTCAATCAGTGCATCTGAACTTTGAAGCCAGTGTTAACAGCAATACTGTAACAATTCAAAGCCTTACTGCCAATCAGCATGTCGCTTGGCCTCTGTCCCAGCCTTCCTTAGGATAATTAGGCCAAGGAAGCCATGGCTATCCTCGGGTGAAAGAATTTAATTCAATGCAATGTCTTCATCAACCTGTTAACAGAAAAGCTTTTAATATTTATTTGGCTGTGCCCCGTCTTAGTTGCGGCACACAGGATTTTTAGTGGCAGCATGCAAACTCTTAGTTGTGACGTGTGGGAATCTAGTTTCCTGACCAGGACCCACTCCATTGAGAGTGGAGTCTTGGACTATCAGGGAATTTCCCAGAAAAGCTTTTAGATCCACCTAACCTAAGACACAAGAGCAGTAAAACAGGTGTGTGTAAAATTAGGTAAATATTGAGAAAACTACTGCTTCAACTTTTCATTCACAAGACACCCTACACACTTATTTAGCATTATTCTGGTTTTAAAAGTGTTGTCAAACACAAAGAAACTCATCTGAGAGTTACCTTCATTCACATTTTTTTTCCCAGTAAAGGGTCAGACAGTAAATACTTTAGGTTTTGTAGACTACACTTTTTTGTCACTATCAGTCACCTCTGACACTTTAGTGTGAAAGTTACTATTAACAGTATGTAAACAAATTAGCATGTCCTTAACCAAAAATACTTTATTTACAAAAACAGCCAATTGGCTTGGAAAAGGTCATTTCTCATCCCAATCCCAAAGAAAGGCAATGCTAAAGAAAGCTCAAACTACAGCACAATTGCACTCATCTCACACGCTACCAAGGTAATGCTCAAAATTCTCCAAGCCAGGCTTCAACAGTACGTGAACTTCCAGATGTTCAAGCTGGTTTTAGAAAAGGCAAAGGAACTAGAGATCAATTGCCAACATCTGCTGGATCATCGAAAAAGCAAAGGAGTTCCAGAAAAACATCTATTTCTGCTTTATTGACTATGCCAAAGCCTTTGACTGTGTGGATCACAATAAACTGTGGAAAATTCTGAAAAAGATGGGAATACCAGAGCACTTGACCTGCCTCTTGAGAAACCTATATGGAGGTCAGAAAGCAACAGTTAGAACTGGACATGGAACAACAGACTGGTTCCAAATAGCGAAAGGAGTACATCAAGGCTGTATATTGTCACTCTGCTTATTTAACTTATATGCAGAGTACATCATGAGAAATGCTGAAATGGATGAAGCACAAGCTGGAATCAAGATGGCCAGGAGAAATATCAATCACCTCAGATATGCAGATGACACCACCTTTAAGGCAGAAAGTGAAGAACTAAAGAGCTTGATGAAAGTGAAAGAGGAGAGTGAAAAAGCTGGCTTAAAACTCAACATTCAGAAAACGAAGATCATGGCATCTAGTCCCATCACTTCATGGCAAATAGATGGAGAAACAATGGAAACAGTGTCAGACTTGATTTTGGGGGGGTTCCAAAATCACTGCAGATGCTGACTGCAGCAATGAAATTAAAAGATGCTTACTCCTTGGAAGAAAAGTTATGAACAACCTAGAGAGCATATTAAAAAGCAGAGACATTATTTTGCCAACAAAAGTCCATCTAGTCAAGGCTGTGGTTTTTCCAGTAGTCATGTATGGATGTGAGAGTTGGACTATAAAGAAAGTTGAGCACCGAAGAACTGATGCTTTTCAACTGTGGTTTGGAGAAGACTTGTGAGAGTCCCTTGGACATCAAAGACATCCAACCAGTCCATCCTAAAGGAAATTAGTCCTGAATATTCACTGGAAGGACCGATGCTGAAGCTGAAACTCCAACACTTTGGCCACCTGATGCGAAGAACTGACTCACTAGAAAAGACCCTGATGCTGGGAGAGATTAAAGGTGGGAGGAGGAGGGGACAACAGAGGATGAGATGGTTGGATGGCATCACTGACTCAATGTACGAGTTTGAGTAAGCTCCAGGAGTTGGTGATGGACAGGGAGGCCTGGCGTGCTGCAGTGTATGGGGTCACAAGGCATTGGACATGACTGAGCAACTGAACTGAACTGGTCCATTCCTGCATTAGACTATCACAGACTAGGCTTTAATTTCCAACTCTATGCATTCATTTTAAATACTACATCTAATTAAGTGGGACACAAAATCTGGTTAACTCAAGTGCTATCATTAACCAACATGGCATTCACTTTCCAACTATCAACGGAAAGAGTATCATTCTCATACAGTGAAGTTAAAGTTACCGAGTCATGTCCAACTCTTTGTGACCCCATGGACAATACAGTCCATGGAATTCTCCAGGCCAGAATACTGGAGTGGGTAGCCTTTCCCTTCTCCAGTGGATCTTCCCAACCCAGGGATCAAACCCAGGTCTCCTGCATTGTAGGCAGATTCTTTACCAACTGAGCTATCAGGGAAGCCCCCTCTCATATGGTGGGAAATGTTTATTTAAAAGTTTACTTTAAACAAGATTTAGTTCTAAAATTAAGTTGTAGAACACTATAATAAACTCGGAAAAAGCTATTCATCTCATAAACACTATCCCTGCCCTCAAGAAACTTAAGAGGCTAGACTATGTGCAGAAAGTGTTGTGAATACAGGGCACATGTGGAGTAAAAAGATGGAAATGGTTAACTTGAGAAACAGAGGAAGCAGTATAAATTTCACATGTGTATTTGGTCCTTGGAGAAGGTGATGGCACCCCATTCCAGTACTCTTGACGGAAAATCCCTTGGACAGAGGAGCCTGGTAGGCTGTAGTCTATGGGGTAGCAAAGAGTCGGACACGACTGAACGACTTCACCTTCACACTGCGCGACTTCACTTTCACTTTTCACTTTCATGCATTGGAGAAGGAAATGGCAACCCACTCCAGTGTTCTTGCCTGGAGAATCCCAGGGACGGGGGAGCCTGGTGGGCTGCCGTTTATGAGGTCGCATAGAGTCGGACATGACTGAAGCGACTTAGCAGCAGCAGCAGCATTTGATCCTTAAAGATCAGATTAATGATGGGCAGGCGTACAGTGAGCAGGAAAGGAAAGGCAGAAGAATATTCAACTCAGATAGGAGGATGAAGAAAAGGCATTAAAGATGTGAAACAACCTTTCATACCTTCAGACTTGGGAGACTTTTGTGAATGATGGTAATATTCATGGTGAGAGAGAACTCAAAATTAAAAGTAAATAAAGCAGCAACTTGATTTTTTCTTTGATAAACCCTCTTATAAAACTAGTTTTCCTAATTCTTTTTTTTTTTTTTTGAAATATAATTGACATGCTGTTGTTTAGTTGCTAAGTTGTGTATGGCTCTTTTGTGACCCCATGGAGTATATAATAGCATGCCAGACCCCTCTGTCCATGGGATTTCCCAGGCCAGAATACTAAAGTGGGTAGCCATTTCCTTCTTCAGGGGATCTTCCTGACCCAGGGATCGAACCTACGGCTCCTGCATTGCAAGTGGATTCTTCACCTCTGAAACCATTCAGGGAAGCCCATGATCCACATACAACATGTTAGTTTCAGGGGTACAACATGATTCAATATTTATATATATTGTGAAATGAGCAAAAGCTAACATATATCACTACATTGTTATAAATTTTTTTTTCCTGCAGTGAGAACTTTTGAGATGTACTCTCTTGCTAAGTCACTTCAGTCGTGTCCGACTCTGTGCGACCCCATAGATGGCAGCCCACCAGGCTCCCCCGTCCCTGGGGTTCTCCAGGCAAGAACACTGGAGTGGGTTGCCTTTCCTTCCCCAATGCATGAAAGCGAAAGGTGAAAGTGAAGTCGCTCAGTCAGGTCCGACCCAGCGACCTCATGGACTGAAGCCTACCAGGCTCCTCCATCCATGGGATTTTCCAGGCAAGAGTACTGGAGTGGGGTGCCATTGCCTTCTCCGGATGTACTCTCTTAGCAAGTTGCAAACATATAAAACAGTATTATTAACTATAGTTACCATCCTATACATTATATCTCCATGATTTATTTTATAACTGGAATTTTATACCTTTTGACTACCTTCATTCATTTCACTTCTGGCATAAGACTATTTTTAAATAATTTTTTTTGTGATTACTGAAGACATACATAATTAGTATTGAAAGTGAAATGTGGGAAAATGTAAGACACAAAGAAAAATAAAAACCTATTAATCACACCATCCAGAAAATTAAGATAAAATTGTACAAATATAGAAGAAAAAAAAAGCATAGAGATAGGATAAATACAAAGCAAATTAAGCAAGCTTAACAAAGTTCAATAAAAATATGAATCATTTCAGCATATACAGTATACTTGCCCATATAATAACTTAAACAAAAATATATCACTGCTTCATTGTCTATCTTTGCTGCTAAACTGTGAGCTCCATAAGGACAAGGATCTTATCTATTTTGCTCATCAATGTATCACGCGTGTACAGTGCATCTGGCACACAGTATATAATCAATTGACAATTGTTGAAAGAATCTATAATCCTGTTTTTTAATGAGGCTCAAGATTATTCTCTCAAGCAATAGATATTTCAAAAATTCTAAAATTAAAAGTAGAAAACACACTGATACCCTTTGTAATGGGATCTGTCACAAAAGTAAAAACAGAAAACAAAATAAAATGAAAAATACTCAGACACAGCATGTTAAGACTATTAAAAAAAAAATTATGACTATAACCACCAAGGATAGAGCCAAAGAAATTTTAAATCCAGGAACACACATAAACATCTTTCTTGAATACACGATTCATGTTAACATGTACTTTGGGTCTGAATGTTCCAACTTTTCCACACTGTATGAGGCTATACCTCTCACCATAGTTATCAGAGATAATTTCAGTCTATTAACTTACAGACTACAATTCATAGACTACTAACTTGGTGATAAAATCCCACAGAAAAAAAGTAAGTATTTGAATGGTGATGGTAACTCAATCTCAGTTTTGCTACTTACTTCTTCCTAGATTAGAAAATCCTTAAAAGAAGGGCACAGGACTTCCCTGATGGTCCAGTGGTTGGGAGTCCATCCGCCAACGCAGAGGATATGAGTTCAATCCCTGGTCCAGGAGGACTTCTCATGCTGTGGAGGAGCTGGGCTCGTGCACCCTAACTGCTGAGCTGGCACTCTAGAGCCCATGAGCTACAACAGCTGAGCCCACACACTGGATGACTGAAGCCCAATACACCCAGAGCCTGCGCTCCACAAGAAGAGAAGCCACTACAATGGGAAGCCCGCGCATCAGCAGACCCTACACACTACAACTAGAGAAAGCCCACACACAGCAACAAAAACAGTCAGCCAAAAATAAAATAAATAAATTTTCTAAAAAGGAAAGGTTTAATTTTTTCCTTTAAATCACCATAGGGAATTCCCTAGTCCAATGGTTAGGACTCTGCTCTCATCGGCAAGTACTTGGGTTCAAACCCTGGTCTGAAAACTAAAATCCCACAAGCTGAGTGCCCAAAAAAACAGAGGGTATTTTTAAAAATAAATAATCACCATAATGATTACTGTAATTAAAATATAGCAAATATTCACTATACATATAAGCAAAAGAAGTAGCTAATAAATGCTTGTTTTCCTTACTGAGACTTTAACAACACAGATAAATTTCAAGGCAAACTTCTTAGTAATTAAAACAAGAAAGTCAGTTTTCATTAACAGGCCCAATTTAGCCAGAAAATTCTTTCTGTCCCTAGTACCTCCAGTTCTGGGACAAGGCCAACAACCTCCCTCCAATCCTCTATAACTTTTGATTACCTCAACTCTATGATATACCAAAAATGATGAAGAAGAATACTTTTCTCTTTACTTCTAATAAATGTGTAAAGAACATCTCTTCTTTCAAAGGTAGAAGAACTGAAACTGGACATTTCAACCAGATAAGGCCGATTCCAGCAATGCTACCACCAACAATATGCCACTGTGGATCCATGCAACTCCTGGCACATGCACCTGGTAAGATCTTTTGCTCAAAGTAACAAATGGTAACTCCAGTTACAGTAAGTCATCTTTCTAATTTATGAATGAACCTAAAAACTGTCACACAATTCAGTTATCACTAACAGAAAAGAACATATTAAGTTACAGTCACAACGCTAGTTAAATTGAACACAATAGTTCAAAGTTCAAATCATTAAAAAACTCAAAACACAAATCAAACCTAAAATTGCTCTAAAAATTAAAATTTAAAAACTCCAACAAACCAAAAACCCTAATGATTCAACTTATTTAGTACTATACAATAACTCAGCCAACCATATCCATACACAGATTAGGGGACTGTTATTAGATAAATATAACTTCTCAATCAGTACCCATACTAAGACTACTTTTAAAGGATTGAAAAGTGTATTTTCCTCTTGAAGAAAATCCTCTGGAGAAGAAGGAATATACTGGGGAGCTTTGGATGTTGGTAATTCCACAAAGTCAATGTCAACTTTTATTTATATTCATACATCCTGATCAACCACCATTCATCAAGAGGATGCTGGTGAAGTCCATACAGAGCACAGAATTGGGAGGGCTACATTAGACGGAGATCTGGGAGGGCTATAGTGTCAGTTGGCACACCCTTTTCCTATTCTAATTAATATCACTATGAAATCTAAATAAGATTCTAGCAAAAACTATATAAGCTTGGGCACTGAACAGCTGAAACAAGCTCTTGAACCTTAGTTTCTATACTTGCCAAATGGGAATAACAGTACCAACCTCAGAGTGTCCCTGTAAAGAATAAGGAGATGTTTGCACACAATAAATGCTCAGTAAGTGGTAGCTATTATTATATCCTTAAGACTAAAAAAGTAGTTAATAAACCAAATTTGGGACTTCCCTGGTGGTCCAGTGGCTGAAACTCTGCACTCCCAATGTAAGGAGCCTGGGTTCGATCCCTTGACAGGAAATTAGATCCCAAATGCCACTAAAGATCCCTCATGCCACAATGAAGAGTGAAGATTCTGCATGCCACAACTAAGACTTAGTGCGCCAAATAAATAAATATTTTTTAAAATAAAATAAAAAGTAATAATTGACACTGTAGGGGATAAAGGAAGCATTCTAAGCTGAAGCCATACTGTCAAAATAAGACTTAAAAACTTAAGGGAAAGATCATAAAGTGCCTAAACAAGAACAATATAGAGAAATGGTCTTCTCCAAAGATGATATGATGTCAATATACCTACCACAATAAACGACTAGGTGAAAAGTATTTAACTGGCAACTCAGAAGAGTACACTTTACAAACTTTTTAAGGTATAATCACATGGGAAAAACCAAGTTTTATACAATAGTATTCTTTCAACAGCACTAAGAACTGCCTTTTAAGAATACTAAAATGTATACAGAGCAAAACTCCTTTGTTAATAACAAAGACTATCCTCCAAGAGCACAAAAGCTCAGCATTACACTGTGCTTGAAGTCCTTTCTCACAACATGCTAAAAATTAATATTTTCAGTCCAAATGCACTTTTGTATCTGTTACCTCATAAATACCTTTAATAAAATTTGTAACACAGCAATATTTCAGGGATTCTCTGGGGTTCAGTGGTTAGAACTTGGCACTTTGACTACAGTGCCCAGGTTCAATCCCTGGTGGGGGAAATAGAATACATACAGAGTGTAGTAGGGCAAAATATATATATACATATAATAATAATAATATATACACACATATATATAAGTACTTGGTTTACGAAAGGACTTTTGAAACATTTCATTTGATCCTCAGATATTACCTCTATTTCCTCAAGAAATCAGGTCCACAGAAATTAAGTGATTTGCCCCACAAACTACATATTAATATTACACTATTCAAGAGGCTGATTCAGTTGTCCTGACAAATCAGCAAAACATTTAGTTCAACTATATCCAATGTCTTTTAACTCTTTCTAATACACCACAACTCCAAGACTCAGTCCAAACATTCTTAGTTGGAACAGTATTATCAATTATTACAAGTAGGTTAACCATCACTAAAGGCCTGAAAGTCTCCTCCCTGCACAGCATTTCACCTGCAGAGACTTCATTTGCCAAGTATCTTGAACTGTGTAACACTGATTATTATTCTTAGATCAACTGATGACAAAATCTATTACCATAGTTGAAACTTTACCAACAATAATGCATGGCTGAACCCACTGGTATATTCTTTTGGCATGCATTATTTCTCATTTTTTACTTAGCTAGTCACCCACTGTTCAATACTAGCTAGAAAGTAACATGAAGTATTAGATTGACCCTGATATTTTTTTTGTTTGTTTCTAACAAAAGCCAAATGCAGAGGCCAAAACACTTATAAGGAATGGAGAGTCAAGCAATCTTATTATATATCATCCAAAATAGAGTGCCATGACATAAAGTTTATGCCTGCATTTCAACTTGGTTGAAATATCATATATTCCAAAAACAAGTTACCAGCAATCCCTTTCCTCAAATTCCCACATTTTTCTTATACATACATTACCATCATTTCCCAAGATATCCTAAAAGTAACTTACAAGGCATATGTCCTTCAAAATGACTATTTCCATAAAAAATACAAATACCATCAAATTGTAACTACTATATTGGGGAGTTTAACTTTTCAAGAAATTCTGCAGGAAGTCTTTATATAATGTAACCTTTTATTTGCCAGAGCTTTTTAATGGTAGAGGAGATTTGGGCAGGTAAGGAGAGATATATGCCTGTACCATAATTGCTGTATTCATGTGAGTCTTTGGTAGCCATAACATAATTTACTCTCTAGGTAATATTTTGGACAACTTCACACTTGGGCTCTTCCTAGCAATGTAAGTATATTCTATTAACAGAAACTTCATTCCCATAGAGAACTGAAAACACCCTGATTTCTTGAAAAGGAAAAGCTATCTGTTTCGCACAATACCCAGTCCACACTGTGGCCACCTAATACGGACAAAAAGGGGGAAAAAGGACCTATTTGGACAACGTTTCTTCTTCAGCCAAGGGCTGTTCCCAGATAAAAGCAATGCTCAGAGTACAGCAACAACGAAAAACCTTCCTCAGAAAAAGAGAGGAAAGATCGGGAATAAACAAGGAGTGAGTGTACGCGCTCAGTGAGGGCTGGAGGCAGCAGGCGCGGCGCGGAGATGCTCCAGCGAAAAGAACCACCAGCAGCAAGCAGCAGCAGGAAGTTTCAATGGGGCCGGGCAGAGCATGCGCCCTGCACCCGCGCGGTGGCCTTATGTGGAAGGAGCACCACTTGCGAACACCAATAATAGACTGGCGGCACCAGAGAGAGAAACATGAGCAACAAGCACCTTCTTCAACTGTTTCCCCCTCCGTCTGAGCCCCTCCTCCATCCTACATACTAAACACCCCACCCTACCCTTCAAATGGGAGGGCGACTTCTTCTTCCCCTAAGCCTTATTGCCAGGATGAAGGGGGAAGGGACTGGAAAAGTGGAGAGATGCTTTTCTATTATTTGAGGGGGGAGGCAGGGAGGAGGAGAAAAACTATGGGGGAGGAGAAATTAACCCTCTGCCCACCAAAGCGGGGAAGCAAAACCGACTTCACCACCACCCCCACCCCAAAGTGAGAATGGAAGAGGACCCCCTTCCTATGAAGGAGAAGCAAACCTCCCCACTCCCGAAGAAGGAGTTTTGGGGGTTAAACCGACCCTGGTGGGGAAGGGAAAGGAGACCGGAGCCGACTCTCTCTCGGGGGAGTTCCCACTAGAGGGAGGGAGAGATGAAGTGTCCTCTGGCCCCCGCCCACCCAGGTGGAGGGAGAGAAAGGGGCGCCCGGAGAAGACGAGCCCAACCTCCCCCGAGATAGTAGGGAGGATGGTGGGAGGAGGGGAGGGAGCGAGGGAGGGGTAGAGGAGAAAAGCGCAAAGCTGGCCGGAACCTGCGCTCCCCTTCCTCGCCACCGAGAGGGAGAAGCGGTGAGGGACCCGGCCCCCACCGCGGGGTAGCAGCCCCCAGCGCGGCCGATCAGCACAATGACCCCCCTCATCCCCCGCGCCCAGACCTAGACGACGACGCCCCCACCTCGGCTGGGCGCCGGGCGGAGTTGGCCCTACGGGGCCTCCGCCCCGCCTCCCCACTGCCCGAGACCCCCGGGGGCTGGGCGGAGGAGACCGGCCGCGCGGAACCGCGCCTCGGCGGGAGGACGGAGCCGCGGAGGCCCGGGGGTCTGCGGGGAGCAGAGAGAAGGAGCAAGCCAGGGCCGCTTCCCGCCGGGCGTTCGGGCGCCCTCGCTTACCTTCCCCGTTGCCGACGTCCGGCGGCGGAGCTTGCAGCACCCGCTCGAGCTCCGGGAACGGCAACTCAGGCAGGTCGAGCAGCGGCCCGTAGCGCTCCAAGAAAGAGCAGACTACGGCGAAGTTGGGACACGAACCCGGGCAGCCCGGAGGAGCCATCGCCGCCGCCGCTGCCGCCGCCGCCGCCATTTTGAACTGGAGGATGGAGGAGGAGGAGGCGATGGGGGGGTTAGGGGAGTTGGGGTGCCGAGGAACAGCAGGGCAACCCTACAGACGACAGGAGGCGCTAGCAAGTGGGCGCCCCTGCGGATCCGGACGTCTCAGGCACGGCGCCGCGATCCCACAATACAACGGCGGCTCAGAGCAGTCGAGAACCCAGTCAGACTGAGGAAAGAGAGGCGCTCCGTGCCTTTCACTTTCCGCCCTCTTCCCGCTCCTCCCACTTCGGGCTTGCCACTGCCTCGTGTGACAGGGGGAATGAAAACAAGGGCTGCGGGGCAGGGAGGCGGGGCTGGAAGCTCGGGAGGCGGGACTTTGGGGGCAATGACCAATGGACTTGAAGGGGGCGGGGATTCGCTTGTAGACTGGGCGAAACATTCTTTTCCGGGCGGGGCGAGTTGGGGTGGGGAGAGCGTCTAGCGGAGACCGCCTGAGCAAAGGTGAGAGGTAAAGCACGGAGCGGTTGAGACCGCCGCTCCTCGGAGGGTGTCGGGTAAGTTTCGGGGGGCCACTCCTGGAACTGAAACTGGCCACCAGATGGTCGGGGAAGTTGAGGAGAGTGAATAAGGAGGAGAAAAAGAGCAGAATAAAAAAAAAAAAAAAAGCGATTCTGAGGAAAAATTGGAGAGGGGAAAAGTAAAGAGGTGTCCTGAGTTGGGGATTGGGATGGAACCTTTGTAATGAAGGAGTCTCTGTGAGGTTTGCTGAGGTACAAGTACTGGACCTGCTTGAAAGCGGTGTCGGAGAACTGGGGACAAGGGAGGGCCTGATGGAACGAGACTCTGCCGGGATCTCCAGTCTGAGGACTTGGGGCCGTGTTAGGAAATCCGGGGTTTGAAGGGACCAGGCTCTTCTCAGGGAGCAAAGTTTGAGAGGTTTGGGCCCTCCTGAGTTTGCCAGGGTAGGAGGGCGAGGGGCCCTGTTAAGGACTGAGATCTTAGGGACCAATCTCTCTAGCGGAACCAAGATCGAGGGTGGACTGGGACTGCCCTGAGCGCACACCTGGTAGGAAATTTGTTGCAAGGGCAAAAAGTTTATTAGAAGGCAGAGTTCTGCTTCGTTGGGAGAAGTAGTGAGCACTCTCCCACAAAGAATCTCAGAAAATCCATCAGTAATGCAAAGCAGAATGTGCAGCTTGGGATATAATGTGCATTATGGTTAAGAGTCTGGACTTGGAGTTCAGGAAGACTTGAGTCCTAACAGAACAGCTTCACGACATTGGGGAAGACTTTTTCATTTCTTTGAAAATCTGAAATGGGGGTGGGGTCGGTGATGATAGTACCTACATCATAAGGTTTTACTATATAATTCACAATAAATTGATTAGCACAATGCCCTGGCACATTGTGAGTAGACGTCGCTCAGTCGTGTCCGACTCTTTGCGACCCCATGGACTATAGTCCAGGCCAGGCCAGAATACTGGAGTGGGTAGCCATGACCTTCTCCAGAGGATCTTCCAACCCAGGGATCCAACCGGGGTCTCCTGCTTGCAAATGGGTTCTTTACCAACTGAGCTACCAGGGAAGCCCCTGGCACATTGTAAATACTTTAAAAATATTAGTTGCTACTATTGAAGAAAATCCCTAAAATTTAGATTGAATTCAGTTGTTTGTAATTGATAGTTTACTACTTTGAGCCAAAAATTTCAGTGTGCATTTAAAATTTATATAGTATCTACTTAATAAAATAATTTCAAAATATAATATAAATCACAGGACAATTTATAATTAAAAGAAAATAAAGAAATATATGGCATAACTCAATGGACATGAGTTTGAGCACATTCCGGGAGATAGTGAAGGACAGGGAGGCCTGGCCTGCTGTAGTCCATGGGATCACAAAGAGTCAGACGTGACTGAGCAACTGAACAACAACAAAAATATATAGGCAAATAATTATATTGGGAACAGAGAAAATGATTACTACATTAAAAATTAAATTTTGTTCCGCATTTCTAGGTAAAAAAGGGAAAAACCATATGTTCTATGTCAGACTATTAACTAAGGAAAGAATTCTCATTTAGCAAGAGAAAAAAATTCTATATTGTACGAGGAATTTATTAACTAGAATACTGATTCTTAATCCTGAATAATATATAAACCCTTTTTAGAGGAAAAAAATGTTCTTTTAAAATTTACAAATACTCTTGAGAATTCCAGTTTAAGAAGTACTGATTAAATAAAGTCTACACAACAATGTGATTGTACTTCATGCCATTGAACTATGTGCTTAAAAATGGTTAAAATGGTAAGTTTTATATATATTTTGCCACAATAAAAAAGTTTTTAAAAAAAGAAAAGTCTCACTTTAAGAATATTTCTATGATGATGAATTATACTAGCAAAAGAGAAGTTTTAATTTAATGTGTGGTAAAATGTTATAAGCAACACCAAAATGAAACAACTAAACTAAAACATATATTGTACAACACAGGGAATACAGCCAGTATTTTATAGTGAATTTAAATGTAGTATAACTGTTAAAAATTGTGAATCACTGTGTTGTGCACTGAAACATATAAAACTCTACATCAACTATACCTCAAAAAAAAAATAATAAACTAAAATATGTTGGTAGAACTCTCAAACTTCCAAGAGATACTCTAGACCTGGGCTCCTGAACTCATCAGTTCTGCAAAGATACAAAAATCTTCATAAGATCATAACTTAATTGACTTTAAATGAAAGGCAGGTACACAGTATTAAATAAAATTGTATCTTTCTGAATGAATTTTGATGGGGTAAAAACCTTCAAACCAAAAGAAAGACTTAATTCTATCATTTAATAATACTACCCCTGCCTCTTTCTATTTCTTCACTTTCAGCTTTTCCAGCACTTCACCTGCTCTCTCTAGGGATTGTAAAAATAACTTTCAAAAAAAACAGCTTTATATAATTTTTTCTTTTCTCAATGCTGACACTGTTACTCAAGGAGGGGGGTGCTGATAAATAAGGTTAGAGTTTCTGCCTTTTCTAATCAAGATTGGCATTAGAACAAAGTCCTTGGGCATCAAAAGTTATGTCCACCCAAAAGATAAGAGATGTTTCATTACAAAGCAAGGTTTAGGTCAGATGTTCACTAAGTCCATTCGTAGAAAAAAATAAATAATAAGCACCCATAATACCACATCTCTTCTTTCCTTGGGCCAAAAGAATTTGTGGGTTATGGGGGAAAAAAAAAACCAAACCTTAGTTTTTCATTCAGAATTAATGACTAGTTTATTCAAAATACCAAAAAGAAACAACAAATGCTCATTAGAAGAATGGGTAAGTAAATTGTGATATAGTCTTTCAACAGACTACTGCTCAGACTGATACACACTGATACCTATTACAACATTCATGAATCCCAGAAGCATTTTGAGTGAAAGAAGAAAGACACAAGAGTAGGTAATTGCAATTTCATCAACATTAAAGTCTAATATGTGGGAAGAGCAATTAAAAGCTACTTTTGATCTTAGAAAGGAATTGATTAGAAGGGTGCAGAAGGGAAATTTCAAGGTACATTTGGTATCCTGTTTGGCAGGTTTATCATTTGTGAAAATCTCTGAACTCAATAATATCTGCACTTAATTGAATATGCTTTAATTTTAAAATTTAATGACTTAGCCTTCAATTTTCTCAAATTGCATTGATAAGCATCTGCCTGTAACAGAATAATTTACACATATTTCCATCTACCCAACATACTATCTTTTCATTTGTTACACATTTTTTTTTTTAACAGATATTATAAGACTGGCAAGTGTATATTGAGGTGAATTGGATTCGATCATGGAGCCAGTTTGGGAATTCCTAGTTAGTGATGAACAAATTTACTTAGTGAAAATCACTTAGTCATGTCCGACTCTTTGCAACCTCATGGACTTTACAGTCCATGGAATTCTCCAGGCCAGAATACTGGAGTGGGTAGCCTTTCCCTTCTCCAGGGGATCTTTACTTGGTTTTAAAACTTACTTTTAAAACAATACTTTTAGAAGTATGTGTTATATGTAATGAAAAAGCCAGTGTTAACAGATATAAGAATCTTATGTTCTTCAAAATAGTTTCTTAGGAAATTATATGAAAATAAAAAGTAATATAAACAAGATTTAATCCGGCCATTTTCTGGTTCCTTCTCTTAATGATAACTGACTTCTCTGTTGCATAGAATTCTATTCATTGAAGAATCACTTTTGGAAGTATCTTACCATCTTTTTTCTTAACAGTTAGCATCTATTTATTCTTATTTCTTAAAAGCATGGCTGATATTGAATTATTTCTCAGATGAAATAATTATTTTTACCGAAAGAGAAATTATGTTGGCTTTTTTGTACAAATGTGTAAGTTGATCCTAATATTAATATGGAAGTGCAAGGAACCCAGAACATCCTAAACAGTTTTTTAAATGATCAACAGAGTTGAAAGTTTCACCCTTCCTGGTTTCAAAGAAAAAGAGAAAATTTTATAGTTAATTGCACATCTTCTCTCTCTAGTGTAATATTAACTGTTCATCAAGAATCATGTTTTATAAATTTATGTCTTCCATAAAACCAAAAACAGTGTGTTTATGTCTTTGTTATATAATATATTGAAAAATGGATTAGTAGTTATTAATATTAGGTAGAAATGTCACTTGTTATTATCTTTATTTGGAGATTAAATACAGTTTAAGTACAGGTATGTAGGTACCAAATTAACAAGGGGTAGACATGGTTAGCACTTCCCTGGTGGCTCAGACGGTAAAGCATCTGCCTACAATCTGGGAGACCTGGGTTCAGTCCCTGGGTTGGGAAGATCTCCTGGAGAAGAAAATGGCAACCCACTCCAGTATTCTTGCCTGGAAAATCCCATGGACGGAGGAGCCTGGTAGGCTACAGTCCATATGGTTGCAGAGTCAGATACGACAGCGACTTCACACTCACACTCAGACGTGGTTAATTTTATGTGTCAGCCTGGCTGTGCTATAGTACTCAGTTAATCCAATCAAACACTAATCTAGGAGCTGCTATGAGCGAAAAGCAAAGGAGAAAAGGAAAGATATAAGCATCTGAATCCAGAGTTCCAAAGAATAGCAAGGAGAGATAATAAAGCCTTCCTCAGCAATCAATGCAAAGAAATAGAGAAAAACAACAAAATGGGAAAGATTAGAGCTCTCTTCAAGAAAATTAGAGATACCAGTGGAACACTTCATGCAAAGATGGGCTTGATAAAGGACAGAAATGGTATGGACCTAACAGAAGCAGAAGATATTAAGAAGAGGTGGCAAGAATACACAAAAGAACTGTACAAAAAAGATCTTCACGATCCAGATAATCATAATGGTGTGATCACTCACCTAGAGCCAGACATCCTGGAATGTGAAGTCAAGTGGGCCTTAGAAAGCATCATTATGAACAAAGCTAGTGGAGGTGATGGAATTCCAGCTGAGCTATTTCAAATCCGAAAAGAGAAGATCAGCCCTGGGATTTCTTTGGAAGGAATGATGCTAAAGCTGAAGCTTCAGTACTTTGGCCACTTCATGCGAAGAGTTGACTCATTGGAAAAGACTGATGCTGGGAGGGATTGGGGGCAGGAGAAGAAGGGGACGACCGAGGTGAGATGGCTGGATGGCATCACTGACTCGATGGACGTGAGTCTGAGTGAACTCTGGGAGATGGTGATGGACAGGGAGGTCTGGCATGCTGCGATTCATGGGGTCACAAAGAGTCGGACACGACTGAGCGGCTGAAATGAACTGAACTGAACTGAGAGTACATAATAAGAAACGCTGGGCTGGAAGAAGTATAAGCTAGAGTCAAGATTGCCTGGAGAAATATCAATAACCTCAGATATGCAGATGACACCACCCTTATGGCAGAAAATGAAGAGGAACTAAAAAGCCTCTTGATGAAAGTGAAAGAGGAGACTGAGAAAGGTGGCTTAGAGCTCAACATTCAGAAAACTAAGGTCATGGCATCTGGTCCCATCACTTCATGGGAAATAGATGGGGAAACAGTGGAAACAGTGACAGATTTTATTTTGGGGGGCTCCAAAATCACTGCAGATGGTGATCGCAGCCATGAAATTAAAAGACACTTACTCCTTGGAAGGAAAGTTATGACCAATCTAGATAGCATATTCAAAAGCAGACATTACTTTGCCAACAAAGGTCCGTCTAGTCAAGGCTATGGTTTTTCCTGTGGTCATGTACGGATGTGAAAGTTGAACTGTGAAGAAACCTGAGCACCAAAAAATTGATGCTTTTGAACTGTGGTGTTGGAGAAGACTCTTGAGAGTCCCTTGAACTTCAAGGAGATGCAACCAATCCATTCTAAAGGAGATTAGTCCTGGGTGTTCTTTAGAAGGACTGATGCTAACGCTGAAACTCCAGTACTTTGGCCACCTCATGCGAAGAGTTGACTCATTGGAGAAGACTCTGATGCTGGGAGGGATTAGGGGTAGGAGGATAAGGGGACGACAGAAGATGAGATGGTTGGATGGCATCACCGACTCGATGGACAAGAGTTTGGGTGAACTCCAGGAGTTGGTGATGGACAGAGAGGCCTGGTGTGCTGCAATTCATGGGGTCACAAAGTCGGACACGACTGAGTAACTGAACTGAACTGATGAAGGTGTTTGTGATCTAGTCAACATTCACAATTAATTGACTTTTAAATAAAGGAGATGATCCTCAGTACTTTTGGAAGCCCTCATTCAATTAGTTGAAAGACCTTAAAAGGAAAAGTGAGGTTTCTTTGAGGAAGAAGTAACACATCAATACTGCAGTGACAATTTCTGGCTAAGAGTCAGCAGCCTGCCAACCTGCCCCTACAACTGCATAAGCCACTTCTGTGAAATAAATCTGTTAATATGTATGGTCTACTGGTTCTGTTTCTGGAGAACCCTGAGTGATACAAGCCCCTTTTAGTTACTGTACTTATCAATGATAAATGATTCTTTTTTGAAATGTCTCTTTATTGAGAAATTCTATATTCATTGAGTCATTGTCATCATATTTTTAAAACATTATATTAGTTTTTAAGTATAGTGATTCAGTGTTTTCAGAAATTATACTCCACTAACAGTTATTATAAGACAATGGCTATAATTCCCTGTGCTATAGAAAGTCTGAATTTGGATTCTTCCCCTACACTGTTGTTCTTAGTTTATTTGTTTCTGTTTAGTCACTAGCCTAAACTAAATCTGGAATTCTGTCTCCCATTGAATGTGTAGCCACTGAAATCTATATTAAGGGGTTTTCTTTCTGTTTTTCTTGTTTTGTTTCTTTCTTTTCTTGTTTTCTTTCTTCTTTTTCTCTTTTTCTCTTTTGGTCATGCCATGGGGCTTGTGGGAACTCTGTGACCAGGGATTGAACCTTGGGCCCCAACAGTGAAAGTGCCACGCCCTAACTACCGGACCACCAGGGAATTCCCCTTGTTTTCATTTTTAAGCTTGGCTTCCTAGGGGTCTCCTCTGTGCCTGTATAGCATAGTGTCCAGCCAAAGATTAAACAAAGATTGTGTTCAGACATCTCAAGCCAGTAAGACTTACCCTCTCTACTGATCCAATCGGTATGTGCTGGGGAGTACATTCAGTGTTCAGGCCATTTTCATTTCCTTCCTGGTTCTCATATTCTTCTGAGTCCTCCAGAGCCCCATTCCTCTTCTCTTTGTATGTTCTGTAGGGTCCATTAGCCCAGACATTTCCGTGATTTAGGCCTCTTCCTCTCTTTGATGCATATGCTCACAGCCTTTGTTCCACTCTGGATACTAGAAAGCTTATCCAGCATCCTTGGCTGTATCACCTCTGGGAATTCCTTTTCAATCCTGGCCTACTCTGACAATCCAATTGTTTGCTCCAAATAGGCTCACAATAATGAAGAAGCAGAGCCACCTGCCATCCATGTTTATTTGCCATTGAGATCACCAGGTTAACAGATTATGCTCTAAATCAAGTAAGCCTCCTCTGCCTTAGCAGCAAGACTTGGTTTTCATGCCCTGCCCCAGTCAAGTTGAACCTCTGTGCCAACAGAACTGATGTAGAGGTATAAGTGTAATCCCAGGCAAGAACAACAAAATATCTCACTGTTCTTATCTGAAATTCACTAGTTTTCACGAATAGGCATTTCTTCAGTTTGAAGTATGTCTATATTTTTGGAGTGCCAAATCATTATTTTGACAGTTTTGTCCAGCTCTATACTTGCTTTGGGGGAAAGGACTTGTCAACCTCCTCATTACATCATGCTGAAGTAAACCTCCACCTTTCATTTTATTTAATTACTTTTTAATTTTTTGGCTGCACAGTATGGTATGTGGGATCTTAGTTCCCCGACCAAGGATCAAACCCATGCCCCATGAATTGGGAGTGTGGAGTCTTAACCACAAGACCACCAGGGAAGTCCATTCACCTTTAATTTTATCTTTCAGGACATATCCTGATAATTCTCTCGAGAGTCTGAGAAGTAATTGTAGTATCTAGTTTCCACGGTTGGATGAGTCAAGATCCCAAGAATAACATTTCACTTTTTAGGCCTTTACAGAAGAAGTGACAACTACATAAATGAGAGAGATGCTTCTTAACTCATGGAGGACCAAGGCTTACTATATTTTATATATAGCATTATATTTTAAAATATATTGTATTTATAGTATAGCTCCAGTATTTTGGAGCTGTTTCAAACTTAAAACTGTTTAATTATATTTTTCCTTTAATTTCAGAGTTCAGTTAAGGTCCTTATGTCATCCCCTGAAATTGCTTCACTCTCATGGGGGCAAATGAAGGTACAAGGCTCTACAAAAATCTATAAGGACTGCAAAGTGTGGCCAGGGGGAAGTCGGGATTGGGATTGGAGAGAAACAGGAACTGAGGTAAGCTATTAGTGTCTGGTTGAAACTGTGTAAGGCTAGCCAAGTAATTTGCAAACTCCTAAGCCTTAATGACCAAGTTCCAACTGAAAAGTAACTATTTCTTTCATTCTCTCCCTCTTTCTCTCTCGATATAATACACATACCATTAAACTCACCATTAAAGTTTTAAAATATGAAATACAATTGAATTTTTTTCATAACCTTGCACCATAACTACCATTACTAACTCTAGGACATATTTATCATGACAAAGGAAAGCTCATAACCATTAGCAGTTATTCCCCTTTCTTCCCTCTCTCCAGCTCCTGACAACTACTACTTTCTGTTTCTATAGATGTGCCTATCCTAGACATTTCAAATAAACAAATTCATTCAGTTCTCTTAAGTACAACCTAGGACTGGAAATTCTAGGTCATATGGTAACTCTATGATTCACCTTTTGAGGAACTGCTTCCCAAATTAACTGTACCATTTTACACTATAGATGTTAGGAATGTATGATGGTTTCAATTTTTCTAAGTCCCTCCTCACCAACACTTCCTCTTATTTGCTTGGCTTTGCTTTTATTATACCATCCTAGTTAATGTGAAATGTTATCTCATTGTGATTTGAAGTTGCATTTCCATTATACTTCCTCCAGTATTCTCAGTGTACCATGCTCAAAATAGAGTCTCCATTCTGTGAGTGGAAGTTGGTTAAAAGAAGGGAACCCTCAACTCACCCTCCATACTCACATGGGACTTGGCTTCAGCAATAGATAGTTGCAGGCAGCATCAGAAGCACTGATATCCTGATTCTTCCAGGAAGAAGGTCTTATAGCTGGTAACAGAGACAAGAATAGCCCTTGGCTGCAGCAGACTGAAGTGAGTTTCCACCTCAATGGACTAGGAATAGGGAGGCAGGTAGCAGTCTTTCTTAAAGTATCAGATTCTCACCTTTCCTACCAAATATTTCTATTTTTCTCTTAAATACTTATTTCTTAATTTCTTCTTTCTTCTTTGGGCCTTCCTAAAGTCTTTAAAAATATATTTATATATTTATTTGGCTGTGCAGGATCTTGGTTGTAGGAACTCTTAGTTGCAGCATGTGGGATCTAGTTCCCTGACCAAGTATGGAACCCAGGGCTTCCTGCATTGGGGCAGAGCCTTAGCCACCAGACCACTAGGGAAGCCCCTTTCCATAGTATTTGAATGATTGGGGTTAAAACAAATTCATTTTATGTTATGTTTTTTGGTTTGTTTGTTTTAATAATTTTTTTTTTTTTTAATAATTTTAAGTACGGGTAGTGGAGCTCCTTGTGCTCTAATAATGGAAGTTGATCCTTCCATTTTGAAGGACGGTTTTGCTGGATATACAATTTGTGGTTGACAGTGTTTTTCTTGCAATACTTTGAAAACATCATTCCCCTTTTTTTGATGTTACTGGTTACTAATGAGAAATCAAATGTTATTCTTATTAAGGTTTCCTTGGACTCAAAGTCACTTCTCTCTTGCTCATTTCAAAATTCTCTTTCGCGGTTGACAGCTTGACTATGATACATCTATCAATACATGTGGATCTCTTTGAGTTTATTCTACTTGGAATGTATGGAACTTCATAAATATGTAGATTGTTGTTCATCATTATATTTGGGAAATTTTCACCAGTTACTTCTTCAAAAATATTCCTTCTGCCCCTTCTATCTCTCATCCTTTGTGAAAACTGTTAGGGGTATGTTGTAGGGGCTTTTTGTGTGTTTTTGGTAGAGGTTTTTGGTGTCCTACAGGTCTCTGAGGCTCTGTTCATTGTTTTCATTCATTTTTCTGTCCCTTTTTGCAGATTGGATCATCTCAATTTACATATCTTTCAGTTTTGCTGATTTTGCCTACAGTTATGCCCCTTTAGTGTAATTTTCATTTCAATATTGTACTTTTCAGCTCCAGAATTTCCTTTAAAAAATAATTTCTATCTCTTTATTGTTATTCTCCAGTTAGATACATTCTTACACTATCCTTTAATTTTCTAGATATGGTTTCCTGAAACAACGACAGAAGTTTCCTTATATGCTTGAAACCAATAAGTTTTTTACTTTGGGTTAAGGGGCTCTATATGCAATTTGGGGTATGCAGTCAACATTTAGCCAAGACACTTTAAAACTCTGTTTGATCCTTACTTATGAAGACTCTGAAAGTTACCTAGAATTGTGACCTTAGGGCTTTCTCAGGTCATTTCTGGGCATATGCACAACCCTGGACATGTGTATGGCCTTTTCAATACCAAGGTTCATATCTGAGTTTTTCAAAGCCTCCTATAAACATCTCATTTTTTATTCTTCTCATGTTAGTTTTTAGAACCTCTCACTTGCCCTCTTGTCTACTACCTCAGGCAGCTGCTACTGCTGCTGCTAAGTTGCTTCAGTCGTGTCCGACTCTGTGTGACCCCATAGCCGGCAACCCACCAGGCTCCCCCATCCCTGGGATTCTGCAGGCAAGTACACTGGGGTGGGTTGCCATTTCCTTCTCCAATGCATAAAAGTGAGAAGTGAAAGTAAAGTCGCACTCTTAAACAATTGTCTCTGTTTTTGACAACCTTCTCCAGGAGAAAAGATGGTTTGCACTGGTGAGCTCCAATTTAGATCAAATAAAGTCTATGAGTGAGGTCTTCCATGGAACCACCACACAGGTTAAATAATGACAGTTCTCTGGGGATGAGCATTTGAAGGAGTTTTAATCCATTATTCTGTCTTGGGTGATTGCAAAGCTGGTGGTTTTCACTGTGACTCCAGGTTGTTGGTTTTCAAGGTGACCACAGAAGTGAGAATGGGATAGTGGGATGTGTTAAAGACCCCATTATCCTGTTGTTAATTTCTCTTTTTATGTCTGTTAACATTTGCCTTATATATGAGGTGTTCCTATTTTGTTCCTATTTAAATACCTATGTTTTTTAAATCTGTTGTTTCTTTTTCCTAAATTGATCCTTTGATTATGTCCTTCTAACAGTATTTATTTACTTTTATAATTTTTATTATTTTTTGGCTGCACCACGTGGCGTGTAGGATTTATGTTCTTCAACCAGAGATCAAATCTTTGCCCCCTTAGTGGAAAATCAGAGTCTTAATCACTGGAGCACCAGGGAAATCCCAGCAGGCTCTAAAGTCTACTTTCTCTGATATAAGTATTGCTTCTCTGGCTTTCTTTTGATTTCCATTTGCATGGAATACCTTTTATCATTCCCTCATTTTCAATCTGTATGTGTCTCTAGATCTGAAATGAGTCTCTTGTAGGCAGCATATATATGGGTCCTGTTTTGTATCTATTCAGCCAGTCTATGTCTTTTAATTGGAGCATGTAGTTCATTTACATTTAAGGTCATTATTGATGTATGTTCCTAATACCATTTTGTTAATTGTTTTGGATTTGTTTGTGAGGTCTTTTTTCCCCTTTCTTATTTTGCTCTTTTCTCTTGTGATTTGTGGAGAAGGCAATGGAACCCCACTCCAGTACTCTTGCCTGGAAAATCCTATGGACAGAGGAGCCTGGTAGGCTGCAGTCCATGGGGTCACTAAGAGTCGGATATTACTGAGCAACTTCTTTCACTTTTCACTTTCATGCATTGGAGAAGGAAATGGCGACCCACTCCAGTGTTCTTGCCTGGAGAATCCCAGTGACGGGGGAGCCTGGTGGGCTGCCGTCTATGGGGTCACACAGAGTAGGACACGACTGAAGTGACTTAGCAGCAGCAGCAGCGTGTGATTTGATGACTGTCTTTAGTGTTATGTTTGGATTCCTCTTTCTTTTTTGTGTGTATATCAGAGATTTTTGTTTACTGTGAGGCTTTTGTGTGTGTGTGTGTGTGTGTGTGTGTGTACACACACACTGCTAAGTCACTTCAGTCATGTCTGTTAGCGACCCTATGGATTGTAGCCACCAGGTTCCTCTGTCTATGGGATTCTCCAGGCAAGAATACTGGAGTGGGTTCCCATGCCCTTCTCCAGGGGATCTTCCCAATGCAGGGATTGAACCCACATCTCTTATGTCTCCTGCATTGGCAGGCTGGTTCTTTACCACTAGTGCCACCTGGGAAGTCCATATCTATCTATCTATCTATCTATGCTTGTTTTAAATTGTTGACCTCTTAATTTCAAATGCATTTTAGATAACCTGCATTTGTACTCTCCTCCCCTCATAATTGCTTTTTGTTTTCTTCTTCTTTTGGCCATGTCACACCACATGCAGGATCTTAGTTCCCCAACCAAGGATCAAACTCATGCCGTCAGCAGTGGAAGTGCAGTCTTAACCACTGGACTGCCAAGGAGGTCCCACAGTTACTTTTTTGATATTATACATTTTACATCTCATTGTTTTGTGTGTCTGTTAGCCACTTATTGTGGATACAAATAATTTTATTATTTTTGTCCATTTAACTTCCCTAGTAGCTTTGTGTGTGGATGATTTCCTACCTTTATTGTATGTTTGCCTTTACCAATGAGCTTTTCCATTTCATAATTTTCTTGTTACTAGTTGTGGCCTTTTCTTTCCACCTAGAGTAGATCCTTTAGCATTTGTTGTAGAGCTGGTGTGTTGGTGCTAAAATCTTCTAGCTTTTGCTTATCTGTAAAGTTCTTGATTTCTACACTGAATATGAACAGGAGCTTTGTTGGGTAAGTATTATTCGGTTGTAGATTTTTCCCCTTTCTTCACTTTAAGTGTATCGTGCCACTCCCTTCTGGCCTATGGAGTTTCTGCTGAAAAATAATCTGATAACCTTATAGGAGTCCCCTTGTATGTTATTTGCTGCTTTTCCCTTGTTTTTAATATTCTCTCTTTAATTTTTGTCAGTTTGATTACACTATGTCTTAGTTTGTTCCTCTATGGGTTAATCCTGTATGGGACTCTGCTTCCTAGACTTGGGTGACTTTCCTTCCACAGGTTAGGAAAGGTTTCAGTATTATCTCTTCCTATATTGTTTTCAGGCTCTTTCTCTCTTCTCTTTCTGGGACCCTTAAAATGCCAGTATTAGTGGGCATGATGTTGTCTCAGAGGTCTTTTCAGTTCAGTTCAGTCGCTCAGTCGTGTCCGACTCTTTGCAACCCCATGAATCGCAGCATGCCAGGCCTCCCTGTCCATCACCAGCTCCCAGAGTTCACCCAGACCCACACCCATGGACTCACTGACGCCATCCAGCCATCTCATCCTCGGTCGTCCCCTTCTCCTCCTGCCCCCAATCCCTCCTAGCGTCTTTTAAACAGTCCTAATTTCTTTTCATTTTCTATTTTCTGTTTGGCAGTGGTGATTTCCACTACTCTGTATTCCAGCTCACTGATCTGTTTATCTGCTTCATTTAGTCTATTATTGATTCCTTCTAGTGTGTTTTTCATTTTAGTTATTATTAATTCTGTTTGGTTCTTCATTTTTAAATTCTTTGTTAAAAACTTCTAATTTCTCTCTGTGCATCCATTCTCCTCCCAAGTTCTTTGATCATCTTTAAGATCATTACTCTGAACTCTTTCTCAGGTAGATTGCTTATCTCAATTCTTCCTCTGGGGTTTTATCTTATTCCTTCATCCAAAACATATTCCTCTGTCTCCTCATTGTTTCTACATTGCTATTTGTATTTTTAAGTATGTGGTAGGTTAGTTATGTTTCTCCACCTTGGAAAAAGAAAAGTGGCCCTCTATAGGATAAATCCTCTGTGTCCCAGAAGTACACTCCACTCTCAAGGGCCAGGGGCCAGCTGGTCCCAAAGTAGTATCTGGGCTGCATTTAAAGGCTCAGTTTACAGGCTGCAGGACTGACTGTAGTTTTTCTTAGGTCTGATGTCTGCCCTCTAGAGAGTTGAGCTGGATCTTGACCCTCTGGTGTGTAGGGCTTTGTCTAGAAGCATGTCCTGTGGGGTCAGGAAGTCCACAGGCAGCACCTGTCTGCTGATAGGTGGGGCCGTGTGCCCAGCCAATGTTGCTTGACCTCAACATCCTAGCACTGAAGGCTACAGGCTGTTCTGTGGGACCAGGTTTTGATGTGTGAAGGTATCAACCTCCAGGAGAGCTCATGCAAATGAATGTGCTCTGGTGTTTCTACCACCAGGGTCTTTGTACCCAGGGCCTCCCTCCCCCCACTCCCCAAGGGACCCTCCAAACCAGCAGGTAGGTCTGGGCCAGTCTTCTATCAAATTACTGCTTTTGCCCTTGGTCCCGGTATGTGTGAAATTTTGTGTACACCCTTTAAGGGTGAAGTCTCTATTTCTCTCAATCTTGACGCGCTTTTGTGTTCAAGTCCTGTTGGCCTTCAAAACCAAGTCCTCTTCATGGTGCTGGAACCTTGGGCTGGAAGACATTACATGGGACTCAGAATTCTTACTTTTGTATGTTAAGATGTGTAACATATTTATTCTCCATTTTGTGGGTTGTGTACCTGGGGAGGTATGGAATTCAATTATACTGTGAGTCCACCCCTCCTAGTGGTCTCATTATGGTGCCTTCATTTTGAACTGCATGCACTCATTGTTTTGATCCAGACACCTATTTGTTTATTACCTACCTGGATCTTAGGAATATACCTGGACTGGTAAAAGGAATGGGAGGGCTTTGAGATGTAGAAGGGACAGAATAAGAGAAGGCTGAGGAATAAGAAAGTATAATGCTTGTGAACCAAATGACTCCACTGAATTGTTTCATAGAGTAAAGCTAGGGAGGTGTAAGAGTAGACAGTGGTATGGTTGACGATGTCGCAGACCTCAGTTTATATTTATTTAGTGGACAAGGAATAGCCACTTCAGATACTGAAGCAGGAAATTGATGTGACTGACAATGATTTTCTAGACTATGCATTTAAGATATATTGGAGTACCAATTTATAAGTGTGCCACATTGGAGAGGTTTTTTTTTTTCTTCAAAAATGGATTTAACACCATATACTGTATTTTTCCCATATAAGACTACATGAGTTATTACTTTTAACCTCATTGTGCATTTAAGGAAGCTTAGTGAGCACGAGGTTATATACTTGCAGGTACACAGCTAGAAAAATGTGAAATCAAATGGTAAATTCAGGTCAGATTCTAACTTTCTTTTACTCCATCATGATTCTTATATCATAACTTTAACGTTAAAGACTATAAAACTGTAACGGTACCATTGTTGATAATAGGAAAATGGGAAAAGTTTGCTCTAAGTTTAGTTTTCATCTTGTTAAGTTTCACCTGTCAGCTGAATACATAAGAGGAGGTGTTCTAGAACTAGTTAAAGAGAGAAGAACTAGGAAAGATGAGAAGAAAAGCTGAGGTGTTGACTAGAACTCATCTGCATAGGAGCGAAAGGACATCTAATCAAAGCTATTACGCCTCAGAGTTCTCGTCTATAAAATGGAGATAGTAATATTATCTACCTCATAGAGCTGATCTAAGAATTAATGTACTGTGCTAGATACAGTCTAGGCATTCAATAAATGAAGCTGTTATTGTTAAGTTAGTAGTAGTGTGGGTAGATATGAAACAGCAAATATGAAAACTATTAAGGAGAGAGAGTCAGATTGGGAGTTTGGAATTAGCAGATGCAAACTGGTATATATAGAATGGATAAATAACAAGGTCCTACTATCTAGAACAGGGAACTATATTCAGTATTCCATGATAACCCATAATGGAAAAGAATAAGAAAAAGTATGTATATACATATGTATAACTGAATCACATTGCTGTATAGCAGTAATTAAAACAACACTGTAATTCAACTATACTTCAGTAAAAATGTTAAAAGGTGAAATTTGCAGGATAAGGCAGTTTACTAGATTTAGCGGGCAAAGGAGAAGTCTGGCATGGATAAATGGGTACATGGTTGTGCCATTTATTGAGACTGGGTATATGAAGAGGAGGAACAGGTATGTTTGTGTTTGAGACAGAGGCTGGGTGGATAAAATGAGTAATTCTTTTGGAATATGTTGAGTTTGAACTTACATTAGGGCTCTAGATAGAGATTTCTAGCCAATATTTAGATTTATAGGTCCAGGTACTGTCAATTTTAGCTAGATATCTTAACCAAGTTATATAGCCTGACTGTCTCAGTTTAACCATTTCAAAATGGAGAATAATAATGTCTGTTTGTTATGGGTTTATGAAAGAGTAATACATGGGTTGAGAAGAATAAATTTTAAAACCACATGCCAGTTGCCATCATGCAATTCATTCTTTCTCCCACTCAGTATTTCTCAGTGTAATTCATGGATCTCTTACATCAGAATCATCTAGAGGTTTGTTTAAAAGGCATGTTCTGATCTCCCTCACTCCTCCCAACTACTAAATCAGAATGTCTTGAAGATGGGACCTGGAAAATAATATATTTCACTTGGTTGCTTTGAATACTAAATATGTTCATCTTTGTAAAGCATCTGCCACAGTACCTGTCACATAGGAGATATTTGATTTTTTATAATTTTAAAAATTTTCTTTTCTTCCTCAGTTACCAGAAAATTATGTGCTTAGCACATAATAGTGCTCTACACTATTAGTTTCTCCCAATATAACTACAGAAATGATCAAATTACTTCTAAAAGTCTTAGAAACACTCTGATTTGTACATCAGATGCTGCTTAATAAGGAATCCTTGAGGGGATTAAGAGCCTGAGAGTGTTTAGAAGATTTCTTATTACTTTGGACTACTTCAATTGTTTATACCATGAACTGATGTTATCTCTAGTTATTTTTTATACTCTAACTATATGGTAGTAGTGCTGAGCTATTCTTTTTCTGTTGTTTTTGGCTGCACTACACGGTTTATAGGATTTTAGGTCCCCGACCAGGGTTGAACCTGGGCCTACAGCACCAAAAGCACAGAATCCTAACCTTTGGACCACCAGGGAATTCCTTTGTTCAGCTGTTCTTTTTAATGAATTTAATAATGAACAATAGTAAGTATTTATTATCATGCCAATAGACCAGGCTGGAGCAGCTCTACCCCAAGCTACAGTTGGCACCTTGGCTGAGTGCTCCATCTACCTTGGACCAGGGAGCTAGCAAGGACCTAATCTTTCTTCATGGGCTTCTGAAGCTCACAAACATAATTGCCACTGAGCAAGTATATTTCAAGATTTTGCTTGCCTCGGGTTCACCAATATAAATTTCCATGTCAGTAGAGCATAGAAGTATATTCTACCTACAGTAAGAAGGCAAGAGGAATGAATATTTGCTGAACAGTCATCCAAACTATCAGAATGTTTAGTCACATGTTATACATCTGCATATGAGTTGCTCCTCGGGCAACTTAAGCCAAATATATCCAAAGCTGATTTCATTTCCTTTTCCCTACTGCACCGCCCCCAGCCACCCCCGAAAATATCTAGGAACTTTCTTGTGTGTTTTTCCATAATTCCATTAATGGAATTACTGTTTACGCAGTCACCTAGAAGAGAAATATCAGATATATTTATTTTTTTTATTTCTCCAACTTTCTCTTCCACCACATCCAACAGAGCCCATTTGTTGATTCGGCCTTGGCAAAGTCTTCCAAATCTGTTCCCTCCTAGTGCCTAGTGCTCTCTGGGCTGTGGAATCAGTCTCCTATCTGGTTTTCCTGCCTCTTATTCTATGTTTTTGAGGTCTGTCTTCTATTATAATTTCTAAAACACGACCTAGTCATGTCACTGCTCTGCTTAGAAAACTTCCAAGGCTTTCCCTAAACCTCAAAACTAAGCAAAAACTCCTCAGGATGTGGTTTAGGGCCATTAAAAAAATAATAATAATACAGTTCCAATTTTTTTTTCAATTTCATCCCCTATATTTCATAAAACACATGTGAAGGCCTACCTATTCCATACCTAATACCTATTCCCTTACAAACCCACCATGATCTTTCATTTTCTGTACTTTTGCTAAAACCATTTCCTTTACTTGAAATTAACTACTCCCCTCTGTACCTGTTGAAATCTTATATATCCTTCAATTCCTAGCTTTTGTTTTATCTCCTCTCTGAAGCACTTCCTGATAATCCTTGTAAAAATGAGCTGCTTACCCCATTCTCAGTATTTTGGTAGTATTTCGTGCCTCTATTTTAGCACTTAGTGCAGTCAGCTGTATGGTACTGAGTGGGCATTTATCTGTCTCCCTCATTAAGTGGTGAACTCCCTAAGGGCACGAGCTATGCACTTAGCACAGTGCCTGCAAAGGAGGGGCTCAGTAAACAATGGCTGCATTGAATTTTTCATAATAAATGTTGTTAAAAATCTTTTTTACACTTTGTGACATTCCCTCTAAGGTAGGTTAATGTTGTGATTCCTTTTTTTGATCAGTTTAAAGAGGGTAGGAACAGATTATATAGTAATTGCAGAATGGAAATGTAAAAAAAAATTATTGTCTTCAACCAGTGTCCTTGAAATAATAATTACTACTACCTACTCCCAAATCTCTACCAATCATTAAATAACTGCTGTTATTTAATGCAGTGCCTGGTCAAATATAGCTCTTCTAGGATCACACCACTAGTAATTTTTGGAACCAAGATTTGAACCCTGAGTCTTACTATAAGGCCTATACTTTTCTCCTATTACATACTGTCCTCACTTATTTCTATCCTAAAGCAATAACTGTCTTATTGGAGAATAGTTTTCTATGTGGAAACATACATATGTCTTTCATTTATGTTAGGCTGAAAAGGGGCAAGGAGGAAGATATGACAAAAATGTAAATTTAAAAGAAAACCAGGACTTCCCTGGTGGTCTAATGGTTAAGAATCTGCCTGCCAATACAGGGAACACGGATTTGATCCCTGGTCTGGTAAGATCCCACAGGCCTCAGGGTGACTAAGCCCCTTGCCACTACTCCTGAGCCAGCACACCCGAGAGCCCATGCTCTGAAACAAGAGAAGCCTCCGCAGTCAAGAAGCCCGAGCACTGCGGCAACTGGAGAGTAGCCTCCACTCACGTCACCTCAAGAAAGCCACGAGTACAACAATAAAGACCCAGCACAGCCAAAAATAAATAAATAAAGCCAAACCCAATTAGCAGGCACCCGAAGAGAACCAAAGGAAATGTAGAAACTTTAAGCTATTTTTCTGATTTTTTAAAATTGAAATATAGTTGATTTTACTGCACTTTCAATTTTAAATAATATGAAACCTACAGAATAGTTGTATGACTTACAATAAATACCTAGACACCCTTTCTCAAAATCCTCAAGTTGTTAATACTTTGCCATATTTGTTTTTTCTCTCTCATCAGATACACAAACACACACATTTCCCCCCAATTATTTGAGTGTAAATGACAGATATTTTAGAATTTCTTTCCTAAAAACATAAACTTTCTCCTGCATATCCAGAATATCATTCTTACAACTAAGGATATTATCCTTGATATACCAGTATACAGTCTATTTTCATTTTCCCCAAAATGTCCTTAATAGGAACAAAATCAACTAAAATCAACAAAATCAACTATTGCTGATTTTGTGGTTTTATTTTAATATATAACATAGGCAATAGGTATAAAGTGTAACATAATTCTCAAAGTCTTGTCCATTTGACCAGACTAAAGGTTCTTGTTCTCAGGACATGGCTACCGAAGGAAATATAGTTGGGCTGAGCTGTCCCTAACCCTTTCTGCTTTTGTGTCTGTTTTGCTTGTGTTTTCCCACTCGCCTTCAAAACCTGGCTGACATGGAAAGTCTATGTTGAATCTCTCCTTCCCCTGTTTCTATTTTGAAATATTTTGACCCTATTATATAACAAATTCAAAAACAAACAAACAAACACTTGTATACCATCAGCCTAGGTTTACCAGTTTTTAATATTCTGGCACTTTTTTTTTTTTTTTTTTGTCTCTCAGGATCTGTCTCTTTCTGAATAACTGTATTTGCTAAATCATTTAGAACTAAGTACTGACATCATGCTACATAACTCTGAATGCTTCAGCTTATATCTAATAAAACAAAGGCATTCTGCCTCACATAATGTTACACTCAAGAAACTCAACATTTATAGAATATAAAATAATATCAACTCTATAATCAAGCTATAACAACTGTTCCAATAAAATATCTTTTATAGCTGGCTTTCGTTTCAAACCCAAGATCCGATGAGGCCTCATGCACTACATTTTGTTGTCATCTTTCTTTCTTCCCTGACTTCCCTGGGGGCTCAGATGGCAAAGCGTCTGCCTACGATGCAGGAGACCCAGGTTCAATCCCTGGGTTGGGAAGATCCTCTGGAGAAGGAAATGGCACCCCACTCCAGTACTCTTGCTTGGAAAATCCCATGGACGGAGGAGCATGTTAGGCTACAGTCCATGGGGTCGCAAAGAGTCGGACACGACTGAGCGACTTCACTTCTTCTTTAGTCTATCAGTACACAGATTTATTGATTGAAGTATAATTGACCTATAATACTATGCAAGTTCCAAGTACCCAATATAATGATTTCATATTTCTATACATTAAAAATGATCACAATAAGTCTGGTTACTGTCACCTTACAAAGTTTTTATATTATTGATTATATTCCCCATGCTGCACATTTTATCCCCATGATTCATTTATTTTGTAACTCACCTGTTTCACTCATCTCCCCTACCACCTACCCTCTGGCAACTACATGTTTATTTTCTGTGTCTAATTTCTGTTTTGTTTTTTTGCTTGCTCATTTGTTTTTTTAGATTCCACATATAAATGTAATCATTTAGTCTTTTTCTTTGACTTATGTCACTTAGCTTAATACCCTCTAGGTACATCCATGTTGTCACAAATGGTTAAGATTTCATTCTTCTAGTGTTTTCATTTTCTTTGCAAAAATACACAGAAATGGAACTGCTGGATCTATTTTTAATGTTCTGAGGAACCTCCATATTGTTTTCCATAGTGACTGTACCAATTTACATTCCCAACAGTGTACAGGGTTCTCTTTTCTCCACATCCTTGCCAATACTTATTTGTTGTCTTTTTGATAAGAGCCATTCTGACAGATCTGAAATGATACTGCATTGTGGAATTCTCTAGGCCAGAATACTGGAGTGGGTAGCCTTTCCCTTCTCCAGGGATCTCTCCAACCCAGGGATTGAATCTAGGTCTCCCACATTGCAAGTGGATTCTTTACCAGCTGAGCCACGAGGAAAGCCCAAGAATACCTGAGTGGGTAGCCTATCCTTCTCCAGCAGATCTTCCTGCCTGGAATAAAACCGGGGTGGTGGGGGGCGGGGGACATCGAATCCAGGTCTCCCGCATTGCAGGCGGATTCTTTAACAGCTGAGCCACGAAGAGAGCCCAACAGACACATGAAAAGATACTAATAGCTTTCCTCCAAGAGAAAAGAATTAAAATTTCCATAATATGATGTTATGGAAAGCCTCTGAAAGAAGAGGAACAAAGTCAGACACTTACTGAAGGAGGAGAGCCTTAGTGGTTTGCCCAAGGAGACTGGAAGCAGCAGAGGGGGAGCTGGTGGCAGGGAGAGGATGGCTCAGTGACAGGCTGACGCTGCACTCACAGGCCTCTGCACAAGGCTGTGAGTAATCACACGCCAAGGCCTGGAGCCACAGGCTGCTGCAGTTATCTTTCATGTCACCCTGTACGTTTCACCCTGAGCCTGCAATAAAGCACACAGCAGCCAAATTGGGTTCCACTGATCCTGCAACTCTGATGGGCTCCTGCTGTCCCTAGTCTCTGAATCTCCAGAGGATGATTCAGATTCAGTTTTGCACTCTTTTATGACCTTTCACTTCACTGAGCAGTGGGCTCGTTTCATTATACTAGCACGGTCAGCTCTGACAGCCTAGGAATCAGTAGATGCTATTCTTTGTTAAATGAAGGAATCATTCAGGATTTCAGATAAATGCATCTACTTAAGGCAAGTGAAGCTCTCCAACTCTGAATTACAATTGTTAAATATTTACCTTGGTCATTGTCCCAGAACAAACATTTTAAGTTCTTTATATCGTAACTGTTCAGCTTGGGGTGGTTCTAGGATTGATCACAGAGCTGTGGAACTAGAAAGAGCATCTAATCCAATTGTTTTACAATTATTTTACAAGTATCAGGGGCTTCCCCAGTAGCTCAGTTGGTAAAGAATCTGCCTGCAATGCAGGAGACCAGGTTCGATCCCTGGGTCGGGAAGATCCCCTGAAGGAAATGGCAACCTGCTTCAGTACTCTTGCCTGGAAAATTCCATGACCAGAAAGCCTGGCTGGCTACAACAGTCCATGGGATCGCAGAGTTGGACACAACTGTGCGACTTTCACTTTTATTGTAATCAAGTGAAAAAAATCCCCATTTTTGTTTTGCCTTCTAAAAATGTATAAGCCTCAATTAATAAAGACTCTAATCCCTGGTCTATTCTGATCTTTGTGGAAAACAGGGAAAGCTGGAGGCAGAGACACTGCTCAGAGCCCCCTGGGCACTAGCTCTGCATCTTCACCCAGTGTGAGGAAGCCTTGCTGCTCATCGGTTTGGATCACTCTTTGACATGCAGCTGTTCTAATTTACAACACTGATACTCCCTTAAGTCTTAGTGTTAATTCCTTAGGAAGATGTTGATGAAGTCAGTCAAAATATAAAAAGGTATTAGTGTGAGAGCCTGGCTACATTGTCTGCTCTGGAACACTCACTGGCTGAGTGAAGCGTGTCAGCAGTAGTTGCTCATCCCACAGGGACTCGAGAGACACAGAGAGCGCCAGCAAAGATGTGCTGCATCTGCTCCTGTTTTGTGTAGCCACCTGGCTTCTGCTAAACGTTGTTTCCTTGGCTAAATAAATCAGGAAGCAGTGAGAACATCTGTGTGCCTATATATGTCCTTTTCCTGCCCATCTATAACCTACCTATATTAAAAAAACAACAACAAAACCTATTTGGAAATAATTTCTGACTTACAGAAAGCTACAAGAATATTAAAAAGAATTCTTGGACTCTTCCAGTGGTCCAATGGTTAAGATTCCATGCTTCCACTCCAGGGAGAACAAGTTCAATTCCAGGCCCCCCAGTCAGGGAAGTTCCACACGCGGTGTGGTATGGGCAGAAAAAAAAAAATTCTGATTTTACCCAGATCCAAATGTTAACAGTTTATCATATTTTATATATATATAAACCTTTATTTTTAATCTGGTATCCAGTTATGGAATCGGATGATGGTGGTGGTTGAGTCGCTAAGTGTGTCCAGCTCTTACAACCCCATGGACTGTAGCTGGCCAGGCTCCTTGTCCATAGGATTTCTCAGGCAAGAATACTGGAGTGGGTTGCCATTTCCTTCTCCAAGAGTTTATCATATTTTATCATCCTCTTCTCCAATAGACACTTTTTTCTGAACTGTTGTAGATATTCTATTTAGGAGTAAATACACACAGGTATTTAACTAAATTAGAAGGGAACTGTCCTTAGGTAAAGGACATCTAAGAAAAACAAGGACTCACAACACAGTGATGAAAATCAGGAAATTAACTGATATAGTACTATTATCTAATATATAGGCCTTATTAATATTTTGCCAGTTTACCTAATACATGTGTTACATTTGTCATACTAATAGAATCATACAGTATATAGTCTTTCAGGACTTGCATTTTTCACTCAGCATAGCACATTTTGTGTGCTGTGTCGCTCAGTCATGTCTGACTCTGTGGCTCCATGGACTATAGCCCAACAGGCTCCTCTGTCTATGGGGATTCTCCAGACAAGAATACTGGAGTGGGTTGCCATGCCCTCCAGAGGATTTCCCAACCCAGGGATCGAACTCAGGTCTCCTGCATTGAAGGTGGATTCTTTACCATCTGAACCACCACGGACACCTATAGGTATTGATCCTTTGTTCCTTTTCTATTGTTCAGTAGTATTCCATTCTTGGATTATAATACAATCTGTTCATGAACCTTTTTGTTGTTTCCAGTTTGGGACTACTACAAATAAAGCTTCTATAGATGACTGTAGTTAACAGTACTATATATGTGAAAGTTAAGACTAAATTCTAAGAGTTCTCATCACAAAAGAAAAAATTATTTTTTCTTTTTTTGTCTCTATATGAGATGATGGATGTTAACTTATTATGGTAATCATGTCATGTTATATAAGTCAAATCATATGCTGTACACCTTAACTTATACAGTAATATTTATCAGCTATATCTCAATAAACCTAGAAAAAACCTAGAGTAGGATATCTTGCTTCTAATTAGGAAGTAAGAGTTAACAGTGCCCCCCACCCATAAAAAGCTGCTGTGAAAGTTCCGTACAAGTTTTTGTGTAAATGTTAGTTTTCATTTCTCTAGGATAAATACCCAGGTATATGATTGCTGCATCACGTAAGCACGTATTTAAGAAGATGCCAGACTGTTTCCTGCTAGAACATGAAGAAAGTCAGATGCAGTCAGACTGGTGAGACAGCTGAGAACTTACAGATGGACCATGTTAAGGAGTTTGGCAATTCTAAGAGCAAGGAGAAGCCACTGAATGCTATTGAGCAGAGGAGACATTTGAATGGTTTTGTGTTTTGCAAAGATTCCTCTAGCTACAGTTTGCCCTACAATTTCTCTTAAGGGCAATTTGAAGAATGGATAATTGGAAAGGGCCAAAGTGGTTTTATGGACACGTTAGAAAGTTACTACAATGGGCTAAATAAGAAGTAATGGCAGCTTAGACCAAGGTAGTGGCAGTAGAGATGGAGAGGAATGGACAGGTCCAAGAGATAATAAGGAGACTTCCTGGTCCACTGGCTAAGAAGCCACCTTCCAATTGCAGAGGGCACGGGTTCAGTCCCTGATCAGGGAATTAAGATCTTATAGGCTGTGCAGTCTTGCCAAAAAGAAAACTAAAAAAATGAGATAATAAGGAAGTAAATTCTTCTGTCCACTCTTTTAGGGAAAATGTTTAATATTTCAACATTATCTTAATATTTGTGAAGTGAAGTGAAGTCGCTCAGTCGTGTCAGACTCTTTGCGACCCCATGGGCTGTAGCCTAGCCTACCAGACTCCTCTGTTCATGGGATTTTCCAGGCAATAGTCCTGGAATGGATTGCCATTTCCTTCTCCAGGGGATCTTCCCAACCCAGGGATCGAACCCAGGTCTCCCGCATTGTAGACAGACGATTTACCGTCTGAGCCACCAGGGAAGTCCATACTTAATGTTTAGCTGTAGGTTTTTCTTAAATGTCCTTTACCAAAGGCCAGTTCCCTTCTAGTTATTTTTAAAAAACTATTTTATTCATTTGGCTGCCAGGTCTTAGTTGTGGCATATGGGATCTAGTTCCCTGCCACGGATGGAACCCAGGCCCTGTGTTGGGAGTGCAGAGTCTTAGCCCCTGGACCACGAGGTAGTCCCTGTAAGTTTGTACCTCGTAACCCCCTCACCTGTTTCACTCATCTCCCCTGCCACCTCCCCTCTGGCAACTCTGTGTTTATCCTCGGAGTCTATTTCTGTTTGTTCATGTTTTTTAGATTACACATATAGATAAAATAATATAGTACTGGTCTCTGACTTATTTCACTTAGGATACCATCTAGGTCCATCCATATTGTCATACATGACATTATTTCATTCTTTTATGGCTAATATTCCATTGTATATATGTGTACCACATCTTCCTTTTTAAATTAATTTTTATGGGAGTATAGTTGCTTTGAACTTCCCTGGTGGCTCAGTGGTAAAGAATCCACCTGCCAGTGCAAGAGACATGGGTTCAGTCCCTGGGTTGGGAAGATCCCCTGGAGAAGGAAATGGTAACCCACTCCAGTATCTTGCCTGGGAAATTCCATAGATAGAGTCTGGTAGGCTACAGTCCATGGGGTTGCAAAACAGTCAGACACAACTTGGTGATTAAACAACAATTACATTAAGTTTCTTACTGTACACCAAAGTGAATCAGTCATACATAAATACAAATCCACTCTCTTAGATTTTCTTCCCCATTAGGTCACCAGAGTGCCAAGTAGAGTTCCTTGTGCTACACAGTAGGTTCTCATTAGTTCATGACTGAAGTGACTTAGCAGCAGCAGCAGCAGCAGCATATATATGTCAGTCCCAATCTCCCATGTCATCCTACTGATCCTTCCCCCACATGTGGTCATTAGGATTAGTTCTTTCAAGTTTCAACAAAGTTGCTCCTTAGTTTACAGTATTCTAATAAAGTGCCTTAAACTAGAAGGTTAACTCGTTTCTGTTCAAGTCCCAACTCTAGTACTTAGTGATTTGTGTCATCTTGTATATATTTTGTGATCTTTATCTATAAAACAAGAATAGATGCTTTTGTGCTATTATGCAGAGAACGTAGAATTTTATAGGTGTTTTATGAAAACTGCAACTATAAACATGTAAGATATTTCAAGATTTAATTTAAAAAATACTTATTTGTTCTTCTTATACCTTTATAAATTTCAATCCTATCACCTCTAAAGCTTTCTAGAATGAAAAACTCTTCTTTGACAAATCTGTTGTCCTCTTGGTGTTTTGGCAGCTCTTTTCTAAACTACCTCTAACTTATGATTAGAATGTACCCATTCCACAGCCACCACATCAAGGCATATTCCAACTCAAACTTCAAGATGCAGTTAGAACAGCAAGTCTTCCATGACAGTTTTCCACTCATATTTATTCACTCCCCAGTAGTGGGCTGGTATTTACCAAACTCTTAACTCCTGTATCCTCACTGGCTGACGTGGAAGCAGTTTAGAAGCCACCATCCTCTGATGTTAGATTAATGATCATTAAAAACCTTACCTTAAATACCCCTGGGAGAATCTGGGAAGACTTTACAGAACAGGTAGAGGTAGGTTTTAAAGCATCAGTCAAAGTTTTCCTGGAGTTAAGTAGGAAAGCAGCTCAGCACAAGGAAACAGAATGGAGCTTTCCGACTTTTGGCATGGTGTGTGCACGTGCTTTCTTCTCCCACTTCCTCTTTCCAGTCGCCTGTCACTTACATTCCAGTCATAAGGAACTACTTGTAGTTCACTAAGTTGCTCTTTCCCCTGAGCCTTTTAGTTCATGCTGTTCCCTGTGTTTGGTATGCCTTGTTCCCCTGATTTCCTTTAACCTGACTAATTCCTGTTTATCCTTTAAGTGAAAGTTGCTCAGTCATGTCTGACTCTTTGCCACACCATGGACTATACAGTCCATGGAGTTTTCCAGGCCAGAATACAGGAGTGGGTAGCCTTTCCCTTCTCCAGGGGATCTTCCCAACCCAGGGATCAAACCCAGGTCTCCTGAATTGCAAGTAGATTCTTTACCAGCTGAGTCCCAAGAAAAGCCCAAGAATACTGGAGTGGGTAGCCTATCCCTTCCCCAGCAGATCTTCCTGAGCCGGAATCGAACCAGGGTCTCCTGCATTGCAGGTGGATTTTTTACCAACTGAGCTATCAGGAAAGCCCATCTCAACTTAAATGTCACCTCCTCTGGGGTGTCTCCCCAACCCCCTGACCTGACTCTCCAAGTCTGAATTAGGCGCCCTTTATGTTCTCACAGTACCCTGAACTTACTTCTTTGTAGCACTTGTAAAACTACTGAAATGTCTTTGTAGTTTTCCATATTTTTTCACTAGACCTAGACTCCATAAGGGCAGCTTCTGTTATTCCCAGGGCCCAAGTGACACTGTGCATAGAGTAAACCTCAGTAAACATTTCTTAAGTGAATGAATGAATTTCACAAGAATGCTGACTGCAAAGAAAGATTTGGAAAGCTGGCAGTTGACGAACATTCTCTTTCCATGTCCAGCATTCTCCTGGTGTGCAGCCTGCAGATGTGGAGGAAGTTGTGGAGAAGGGTGTGCAGATCCTTGTGATTGGGCGAGGGATGAGTGAGGCCTTAAAGGTTGGTACTGGTGAGCACAGCATTGCTGAGGACTTCCAGTAGTCTCTCAGGTCCTTACCATGGAGACACGTCCATGTATCACGCACCCCCACTTTGCTGAGCCAGTAGATGGCCACGATGAAGCAGTGGCTGAGCCTACTCTTCCTCATCAGGGTTGGTCTCTCCAGTCTCTACTTAACCAACGGCTGGTGGTGTTTCAACTGTTTTCCAGAAATTCCTCAATCTTGGAAATTTCTTAAGCTCTATAGTTATCAATATTTGGCTCTTCAGAGTTTTATGGTATCTTCCATTTTTACAGTACTTAAAATTTTTCTGTTCTTGGCCACATTTTTTTTTCCTTTTCAGAAAAAAATGTTTTTATTGTACTTATAGAAATAATACATGCTTGTTGTGAAAAAGTCAACACAGAAATGTAACATTAAAAAGGTGAAAGACTCCCCCTTCCCAGTCATGTGATGTTATGTAACTGCTTCAATTCTCTCTCTACACATCTATTAATATATACTGACATCCATGCTACATAAACAGGATCACACTATACATATTGTCCTGCAACTTTTTATTCATTTGTTATTGCATTATGGACAGCTTTTCACATAAGTTTATAGAGATCTACTTCATTCTGTCCCTTATAGACATGTCCTAAAATCCAGATCCTTACTGATGAAGGTGCCTTTATATTTTTTAATCTAGTTTTTTTCCCCACCATTAAAATGACTCCTATCCATAAGGCTACTGTTAATATAAAACTGTTCAGATATATGAAAAATATAGGACATTTTAAAACCATTTTGCTGAGAGTTCCTTCTAACAGAGTTGAATTAAAATTTATTTTAAAATAATATTCAAGACAAGTCAGAGTTGAGAAAATATCCAATAATAGCTGCCACTATTGAGAATCTTGTATATAATTTACAAATATTTATTCAGCACCTTCTATGAGTCAAACACTGTTCAAGGTACTGGGGACAACAAGGTAAAAAAGGTTCATGGCCCTTGTGAATAATAAATATGTAGACAATTTCAGATCATAATAAATGCTGTGAAGAAAATGGTGACTTCTGAGGGCTGTTCTAAATGAGGTGATCAAGAAAGGTCTGAGAACACATTTGAGCTGCAGTATATGTACATTCATAAAACTTCATCCTCATACCAACCTTGTGGTTTTCAGTATTATTATCCCCACTTTATAGGGGAGGAAATTGCAATTGACAGGCTTTCAAAAGGTCTCTTGGTTACTGCATGGCAAAGTGAGAATTTAGACTCAGGTTGGATTGACTCAAACATTTAACATTTACATGCTAGACATTTTACATACTTTAGCTGAATTTGTTCTCATACCAACCTCGTGAGTTAGGTGGTATTACCTCTATTTACACACATGGAAAAAAAGGTTCAGAGTATTTAATTCACTTACCCAATGTCATACTGCTAGTAAGGACTTAAATTCAAGATTGTCTGGCTCCAAAATCCATGCTCTTTCCAGTTTCCATTTCACCTGAGCTGTGTGCACATAATTCATGATACTTCTGTCAACCTTTAGAAGACTCTTTGACTCCTTGGGGCTCACTGCCAAATTTTGGACTGGTGACATGCTGGGTGATTGGGGAGTGACAGTTGTCAGTGTCCATTTCTGTAAAATATATTTGCCTCATAACAGGAAAGGAAACCCTGGTACCTTTCACCCTGATTTACTCATCTTTTTCCTTCTTTCCAGGTACCCCCATCAACAGTAGAGTACCTCAAGAAAAAAGGCATTGATGTGCGGGTCCTCCAGACAGAGCAGGCAGTGAAAGAGTATAATGCCTTGGCTACCCAAGGCATCAGGGTGGGAGGGGTCTTCCATTCCACCTGCTGATGGAGCCTTAAGAGAATAAATCACTGAACAATGATGCCTGTGACTGTCACTCTTACCACTCTCCACTCCAGCCTCCCCAGCACTTTAGAACAGCTGCCTGCACCAGGTCCTGGCCTAGGCTCTGCGATGCACGGATGACTCAGACAAGGCCCCTGTCCTAGGGGGTGGGGAGGCGGTTTAATACTGTGGTAAATGTTAGGCCAGAAGTAAATGAAAATAAAGCCAAAAGTGAAGAAAGCCTTCTGATTTGAAGTTTGAAAGCCAAAGTTTCAGTACATTAAAATCATATTGTAATTGATACTTTGGAATGTTTAGTCATCAACCAATTTATTAAGTACTTTGTATATCAGATAATGTTACAGGTTCCAAAAAACAGCAATAAGTCTTGTGCTCATCAAGTTTCTATTCTAGTGTGCCAAATAAATAAGTCAGCAAATACATATTGTAAATAGAATCTGGTTTAAGAAAAATAAAACAAGATAAGAAAAAGAGTGACAGGGGCTACTTCAGATATGTGGAAAGGGAAAATTTCATTGTGCAATAACATCAGCAGAGCGCTGAAGCAACACTTCAGTAACAGTAAAAGGAGCTATGCCTTGATACTCAGGTTCTAGACAGGCTGTTCCACTAACTAAACCTGAGTCTTGCCAGTTCTCTCGGCCTCAGATTCCCTCACTATAAAATGATGGAGCTGGGCTACATGCTTCTAATGGCCCCTACTGACATGGATAGCCTTGGTTCTATTAAGTACCAAGTGACCTTTTTGAAACCGTACGATAGACTACTAGAATTATTAACAGTTATCAGCATTGCCTTTTCATTTTTCCCCCTGTTAATAAAAGTTACGAGTATTGGCTTTGGTGTCCAATAGCCTTGACTTTGACCTGTGGCTTCCAATGCCATTCACTGGTTGGGCATTTATTTAATCTCTCAGAGTTTCACTGTTCTCATGTCAGATAGGGATAATATTAGTACCTGAAGTCATCATAGGTGTTAAGTGGGGTAATCCACATAAAGTCTTAGCAATCTGCATGGTATGTACTGAGGACTCAATAAATTGAAACCATTGTCATTATCTTTCTCCTAAGGGGGCTGCTGTGTAAAGCTAACTGGTTTCATCTTATGGTTCTTAATATAGCTGCTTATTATTTCATAGATTCATCGGATGTTGGTGCCCAAAGGAATTATCTACTCTTTTTTGCTCACTCATTTATTCAGTAATTCTCTTTCATACTCATTTACTGAAAGTCTTTAACTAACATTCTTATGACCAATTATTGCTGGATCCTAGGGGTATAGGAATGAGTAAGTTATAGTTCCTGCCCTCAGGAGTTACCTGAGAGAAATAAACAAGACAATAATGATGCAGTGTGTTAACATTATAGTAGTTATAACATCCAGTGGTAGCACAAAGGGGGACTAACTTATCCTACCAGAATAGGAGGAAGATTAGGAGAGACATCACTAAGGATGTAACACAGGTCTTAAAGAACAAGTAGTTCATTTACTCACCAAATATCTGGGAACTTTTCAACAGACATTAACTAGGTACGCTATCGATCATGGCCATAACTGAATAAAATTGCTCCACCCCCACCCTTGTTAAAGCCATGGCCCGGAAAGTGAATTTTTGCTCCACATGATCCTGTCACCTGACTGGGCACACTGGCCATCCGACCTAAAGGACAGCCAATCAACTTAAGATGTGGCTTGGCAAGAAAACATAGCTGATATGACTGCCATGGAAAGTGATCTTTCCAAGATTACCCAGCAAGCAAGTGGCAAAGCAAGACTAGAACCCAACACTGTCATGACCTCTACCACCTTAGGAGACCCATAAGAGATAGATTGTCACAGACCTAACACCCAGCCGAGAGGCCTGAGGTCAAGCTCAGTGCCCTTTCCACAGCTGACCCTTTGTCAAATGATGGGGTCTTTCTAGACCTCAGTTCCCTCTGCTCGGAAAGCCAGATTCATATAACAAGCAGGAATGTGTGATAAAAATTCAAACTATTTTTCTGGGTGATGAGATAAAAGAATTTTTTTTTTTTGTCAAATAGATAAGACAGCTCCAGTGGGTGTTGAATTAGGTGTGGGTGTAATTAGGTGTTCCTAAGTGAGTTGTCTCTACATTAAACATAACTTAGTACAAACTTCTTAAGAGACAGAAGTACCTGGCAGTGAAGTTATTAAACTTCATATCAAACCTGTAATAGCCCCTACTTCTGAATCTCTTCTGCATGGTCAATGCTGGAAATTCGAAGAACTGGGAGAGAAGCTCTTTTTCCATGACACTATACTTAGTCCCCTGTCTTAGTCACACATCCTTCAGTTCAATTTGTAAGGTGCATGCACAGCCCTCACTGCCCACACTTAATTTCTTCTAGCTTGAGTGGTTCCTAAGACAAGAAGTCTTATCAAGAGCTAGGTGTGTACCTTCTCCTCAGTTCTGTTTGCTGAGGTCAATTATGTCAAAGACAAATATACAGTCCTTTCAGAAGTCTGATTCTCAGCTGGCTTTTGCAGGCATGTCATGGTACCGTCAACCTTGCTCTGGACTCATGGACTCATTCATTCTTTCCTTGCTTGGTATGTGCCAGGCGCTATGCTGGGGATACAACACAGACAGTATTACTGCCCAGCTATTCACAGAATGGTTGGGAGAGACATATAAACAGAGTGATGATGCAGAATTTGCAAACTGTCACAAACCTACCTGGAGACGGGTTTTGTTGGTCTCAGAGTAACTGAACATTTACTTGACTTACCAAATTTTTAACATGGATATATATTTTTAACATGAAAATGCACGTTACTGGCTTTTCTGGAACAATTAGAAAATCTGATCAGGCCCATACCTATGAACAGCTGAACAGCTGAGTGGAGCTGAACAGCCTTCTTCAGAGAATCTGCTGATTCTTCAGTCACTATCACTTTCCTACAGCCACTGAACCACTCCTTTTTTAAAACTGTATGAGGATTATTCTTTTTCATAACTTTGAATAAGAGGATGCATTTATTAGCTTTACAAAGCCACTTACTTTTTTTTCCCCCTCTGCCTACCTGCTTCAAGGGTTGGCATTTGTGAATCTGCAATAAATAAGACAGTTGAAGAATGTATAGAAGGCTGTGGAAACATAAAGGCAATGCATCAAGCCCACAGGAGACACAGACAGGTTCCAGAATGAGGCTCACTCCTGAAGAATGAAAAGGAAGGGACCACAGGAGACAATCTGAAGAGCACATTCCAAGGTTCAGGTGTGAGGCAAGAGACATAATGGTGAGAATTAGGAATAACTACAGATAATCCTCTACAGCAGGAGAAGTACAGAGAATGTTGGGGACACGGAGTATGAGGCTAGAGAGGACAGCAGGGGATGAAGAGTCTTCAAGGACAGTTTAGACTTTATCCTGGAGCCAAGAAGGAGGTTTAAGCAGGGGAATGAATGTGATCAGATCTTGGTTTTGGAAAGATTACGCTGGCACCTGTGTGAAGAATGGGCTGAAGGGGAAAAGATTTGAGACAAGCAGTTCATTAGGAAACTAATCTCACACTTCTAGAGTGATGATGTAGACTTGCATCAAGACAGACACATTGAGTAAAGAGGACTGAAACATTTAAAACAGCAGAATCTAAAGGACTCGATGGCTAGTTTTATATGAAGTGTAAGGATAGTGTCCAGTGTGAAAGTTTCCAGCTTTGATCAGGTACATGGTTGGTCACTGAAAATGAAGAAGAGACCCCTGTAGAGGCCTGACTTCCAGACTTCTTCTACTAACTCAGTCGCTCTGCCTGCACGGTCACTTATAAATGAGGGTGCCACACTAGAGCCATCTTTATGCCCCTTTCCAGGTCTTTGTCAGAAAAATCAAGATTCTCATAATTCACAGACAATTTGGAGAAAGAAGAATTTAAAAGGCTGAACTCAACCCCTCATATGGTAACTTGAATTCCTTTAGAACACATTTGTCAGGAGCTTGTTCAACCTCAGATTGAACACATTCAGCATGGAAAATTCCTGATCTTCTAAGACAACCCATTCAATTCTTACAGTTTCCAAAAGCTCATCCTGATACTAAGAAAATTTGCTCCTTTGTGTATCGTCACCTTTGATGGGGAAAGTACTATCTCAGGTCTTAAGACCTAGGATCAAATTCTGCCCTTGCCCCTCAAGAGAAAGACATGACCTCAAACTCTCAGTTTTCCCACCTATAAAATAGGGAATAACTGCGAAAGATTTTTATAAAAGGAGTAGTGTATCTAAAAAGGATTCACCATATTTTCCCCTTGGAAGGTTTAGTTAGCAGCAATGCTTCTTGATGTTTTCATCTTTGCGTCAACTCAGTAATCATCATCAGGTGCTTGTGTCAGGGCCATGGTGTGACTCAGCCTGGCTTTAAGCTTTACTTTATCTCCAAGGCAGGCAATTTTCTTTAGGGCCTCCTGTTGACACTGACGGCACATCACTAAGATGTACTAAGTAAGTGAGCACACAAGAAAAGTAAACGCCACAGAGGTGATCTTCTTTTAGTCTCTCCATAGCAGTTATGACCTCCAGGAGCCAGACCACCCAGGTTCTAATTCCAGCTCGCCGTTTACCAGCTGTGCGACCTAGGCCAAGGAGGCAGCTCCAACAGTGTAGCCATCCGAGATGGAGTTGAAAGTGCTATTTCTTATAGTGGATCCCTCTTTCCCATAATCCTGGCTTCTTTAAATTCTCTGAACTTCAACTGCTTTATTAAAAACCTACTATTAGGTTTATTATAATAGCATCTACTTCACACTATAGTTTGAGGATTAAATGAATTAATTCATTAAAGGGTTTGCAACACTGCTGGGCACACATTAGGTGTGTTAAAACCAGAAGTCAAATGTGCTTGAATTCAAATTCCAGCTCTGCCTCTCAGGAACTGCATGCTCTTATTTTTATTAGCTTTCCAAGCACCAAATATGATCAAGACTGGCCAGAGATTAAGATTCTGCCAAGCATTATTTAATTAAACCCATTCAACAACCCATAAAGTATAATTCTATCTATTTTACAGATAAGAAAATCAAGGCACAAGAGAGATTTGTAGGTTCTTTTCCATATACTTCTCCTGATGTGGTATAGCTCAGACCTTTGGACTCATTTTGGATTTGAATGAATATAGGTGTTATTACAGTATTCCTACCAATGACCTAACCTGTTAGACTCACTTGGCTGTTACAAGGATTAAATGACAGGTGAAGAACACAGCACAGGCCGTCACATGGTTCACGGTCTTTACTGTTCTTACACCGCAGCTGCATCTTTAACTCACATGCAGCTCCAACACTGCAGTCATCAGAGAAGTACTGGAAAATGACTGTTTCTTACACTAGATCCCTCTTTCCCATAATGCTGGTTTCTTTTCTAAAATATGGCCCATCTCTCATATTTTGGTCCTAAGGATAATGGCAGGCAAGATCAAAAATTTTCCTGAAGAATGAAAATGATTCATTCTTCAGCTGTCCATTCAGTTCTTGGCCAGCCATTGCCTGAGTTAAGGAAGGAGACTCTCAGCAAGATAATGAAGTCTGGGGCCATTCAGGAACTGTTGATGGTGAAAAAGCAAAGCTGTGAAAGCTGCTTTGGGGTTGGCTCTGACAAACAGACTGTTGCTTTAAGAAATAAGATTATGGCTCCAATAACTGGTTCTTTAGAAGTGGCTAGAAAATTGGATCTTTTTGTTTCACACCTGAAGAATGTAGACATGTAGTATAAATGTTGAACCTATAGTCACACAGATTCCCTGAAGGACCAGGGACTAGAGCAGCTTGGTGTCTCAATTTATTGGGGGCAGGGCTATGGAGGTTGGGTGTGGGGGGCAGGATAGACGAAGGCTTCTGTTTTCTTAATTAATGCAAAATAATTTATCCAATGCTTGATACAAATGAGACTGCAAGGGCCACATGTTCCTCCTTATGCCTATATACCATTTCCAGGTGAAATGTTCCGGCTTCTGGCTCACTTTGATCCCAAGAAGGGCCTACTAGGCCACAGCTGTAAAGGCTGCTTGCGATTCAGCGCCTTGCAGGCTTGGGCATTATGTAAACTTTTACAGACTTGCTGAAGGGGATGGTGCCCTCGATGCCGGTTTCCACCTGTGGTGACATCTCACCACCTTCAATCCAGGGGCATTTTGGAATGCGTGAACTGGAGCTGTAGGCCAGCAGCAGCCTCACTTCCACCTGGCAGGGTTCCGTCCAGGCAGTGTGGGAGAGAAACACCTGAGTGATGAGCCGGTGCCGCCCTGGGCCAGGATTCCGAAAGTCTGCCGGCTTAGGGTGGATCATCTGAGCCTGGCCATCTGGATACAAGACCTGGACCTTCACAGTGTTCTGAGGATCCTGCACGTGTTCCAGGGTTGCATCCACATCCAAGGGCACCACCAACCCAGACGTAAACCTCAAAGGGTTGTCTGACTCGCCTGCTGGCTCAATAATGGTGGCGGAGGCTTTGTGGATCTGCTCTGGAAGGGGGAGGTGTAGGAAGGTGCTCTGCCGATGAAGGGGATGGTGCCCTCGATGCCGGTTTCCACCTGTGGTGACATCTCACCACCTTCAATCCAGGGGGATTTTGGAACGCGTGAACTGGAGCTGTAGGCCAGCAGCAGCCTCACTTCCACCTGGCAGGGTTCTAGAAAAAAAGACAAAAATCATCAATGACAAGGCAACGCCCAGGAATTGGGATGAAATGTCAAGTAAAAGCAAGATCAAAGATGGAGGCAGCAGGGTTTCAAGAACATTTTTCACCTGTCTGCATCCCTCCCTTCCCCCATCTGCAAAACAAAAACAATTTTCCAGCCTGAATACCGTGAGGCTCTTCCCAAGCTACAGACGTGGTGCTACATCTCTGCCACCGCCACCTCCTCCTCGGGTCTGTTGGGCTCCCTACAGCTCAGAGCCATGGCTGCTGAGATGCTCAGAGAGCAAGCGAAAAACCCTCTTGCACAGAGGCCTTCCAGCCTCCAAGACAGAGGGTCACAAGGTGTGTGCATGTGGCCAGTTCTTGTGCCCAGATAACCATGCTCTTTCTGGGCAGCCAATCTCAGACCTGAGGGCTACGTGCAGAGTGGACTCTGCTGCATTAGCGGAGAAGAAGCCGTTCATCTGGAAATAGTTTGGACAGAAAACACTCATTACTGAACAGGAACACATTTCAGGGACCTAAAATCATGTCACTGAACCTTCCATTCTTTCATGAAATGACATTATAATACTGATCTGGTGTCTGCACCTGGCAGGCCCAGCAAAAATAAATAAGACCTCCCTTAAGTTGCTGTTTGGCTGAGGAGGCAGAGACAGTTGTGTAGAGCACAGTTCACACGCGCGTCTGTAAAAAGCACTGACGAAGGCACCCAGGAAAGCTCTGGAATGGAACACATGCTTGGTGCCAAACACATAACTCCATGAGTTCTTACCCTGCCGCACCATGAAAGAAAGATCGTAAGATCCCAAGAGTCCCAAGGTTCTGAGAGTTTCAAAGTGACTGCCCAAATCCACACTAGTGACAGAATTTGAGCTCAGTTCATAAACAGAAACACTAATCTTTCTATTAACCATGTGGCTGCAATAAAGAAGAGGGAGAGGATTTCAGAAAGACCTAATGGCAGGTGCAGAGGACAAGAACACCGCTAGCTTGGGTGTCCTCCTCGATTCTGTGTGACTGGGTAACCACCTTACTTCATGAAAGATGCAAGTTTTAAAGATGAGCCCAAGGGTAAGGTGTTTAAAGGGCAGCAACGAGAGCTGATGGAACAGAAAATGAACAAGGGCAGAGGTCCCAGGACTTCTCAATGCCTCCCCAGACATGTTCCTTGTTATTTCCAGACTTCTCCCTAGGGATCAAAATAGAGACGAGATCACTGTCTTCCAGGAAGGGAGGGCTGGCAGCCAGCCAGAGCAACCCAGCCAAGCCCAGACAGCAGCTTCAGCAGGACCATTTACCACAGGCCCTTTCACCAGCCTTCAGTGTCTCTGTAATGAAACCAGCACTGCTCTCTGGTCCGAGGCTCCAGTATCAGCTCTCCCAACAGGCTCTCCTCTTTTGTCCTAGCTGGCTGCTGCCAACCCTTGAACCACAACTCAGCCCTGGCTCTCACAGCACTTTCACGAGCCAAACCTTGGTAAGGTCAGACAACTGAACCCTACCTGGTCATTAAGCCTTCCCTCACCAACACATGTGAAGAATGGCAATTCAAGCCTCTGCCATCAGAGGAAGGGAGCAGAGAGAAAAAAACAAGAGGGAGAAGACAGTGGGGAAAAGAAATATAAGATGTCTGGGGCCAATCATGCAACCTGTTTATCATGCTTAGAAGAGGTATGTCTTTATGAGGTATATATTACCACTCCACAGTCTTAAAGGAAAATGAGACAGACAGGTTAAATAACTTTCTCAGCATCACAGCAAGTAAGGCAGAATTTGGAAACTTGTCTATGTGACTCCAGGCCTGGCAGCATCCTGTCTCCCAAAGACAGGCCCTAGGTAGGGAGCTGAGGGACTAGATAGAGGAGTCCTTTCCCAACACCAGGCCTCGTCTCCTGGGTTAGGAGAAGAAAGCGTTGGCGAATTCAGAATGAGAACACATCTCACTTTAGTATCCCAGGCCAGATGGGAGGATGGTATAGTGAAAAAACAAGGCCCTTAGGAAATCCGCATGCCAGTCCCTAAGCCACCATTAATCGGCTACAGGGGCCTCCACTTATGCATCTACAAAATGACGAGCAGAATATTAACTCCCACCACAGAGTTATCTAAGACTTAAAGGAATTTTTATTGCAAACTTGAAACCCTAAATTCCATTTTCATTATTTGTTGAGTCATCTACTACATGTCAGGCACTAGGGACATAAGATATAGAGGTACTGGGAACACAGAGGTAAAGGTGATGAGCAAGTTTCCTGTTCTCAAGCAGCCCACATTCTAATTGGAGATAAAGTCAACAAATGAATGAGAAAACATCTGACATGAGTAACTGCTAAGCAGAGAATTAAAATGGAGATTTTTAATTATGACTAGGTAGCAGCCTCTCAAAGGAGGTAAACCTGAGTGAATTATAATTTTTCAGGCTCAGGACAGCCCAAATTGTATGCCTGGTTCATGCAGTGAGCTGCTGTATGACCAGGGACAAGCCAATACATCCCTTGAAACCTTTCAAGCTCTTCTGAGCTGTAATATGCTGTTTTGCCTCCCTCGGCCTTGGTCCCTGCAGAACAATGCTGTCCCACAGCATTTATTTCCCCATATCTAGAGTCCCTTCACCAAAAGAAATTAGAATCAGGAACTCTACCTTCCTATAGACTTGCACTGTGGCAAACAGTGTAGAACATTCCAACAGCAAGGATATGGAGTGAGGGATGCTCAGGGAGGCAGATCCTGGGAAAAGCTTCCTGGTTGAAAGCTCCCTCAATTGTGACTGGTCCACTGGACCTCCAAAAGGGCTGCTCCGACATTCAATGGCACCGTTTCCTCTTTGTGAAACCTTGATAAAGCATCTATACCCACCTAACACTCTTCATTGGGGAAAACCACTAATAATGGCAATAAATAATTACGCATGTATTCAAAAATACAGTGAAAGAAAATTCCAGAAGGCATTCATCTACTTCTAAAATAAACCAAATTTGCTGGTATTGAACACCATCTCCAGTAACCATACTTCTGAATCATCTTCAACAACTGAGGCAACACCACCGAGACCAATTCTCGCCCACATTTTAGGTTCTGCAGACTGAGTCTCTTTCTGAAGTTTTCAAAGCGCCTTACAGACTGTGGAAATGGAATGTCACTGCATTCGTATTCTCTCATTTTATCCTTTACAAATTAAAGAAAAATACTTATGTAGCTTCCATGTTATTTTCTCAAATTATCAAGTTTCTACTCAGATGCTGTAGGGCGAAGTATGAATAGATCATTTTTGCACTACCCCACAAACCAGCCCATGTGGGAAGGGAAGGCAGTAACAGTTGTCATTGTACCTCTTCTGGGGGAATGAAATGAACTGTTCATATAACAAAAAGAGTGATTTTAAAGTACTGGTAAAAAAAAATATAAAACTGTTTAATTTCCAGAAAGACTAGTCCTCAGAATTAAGAACTAGATTAAGAATTGTCATCTTAATTTAGAAGGTGAGGAGACAAGATTCAGAAGGGAGAGTAGCCTGTTCCAGGTTTTGCAGCAGGTCAATGACAAAGTTACGATAAGAAAACTGTCTCCAGGTGTCCAGCCCATAGTTCTTTCCATGAGACTCCATTCTACCGTAATCTTTTGAAAAAATTTTGTGCTGTGTGTAATCAAAGCAATGCAGCAAATTAGTCTAAATGCACCCAATTTGAGCTTATAAGCACCTTATAAGGTGCTTATAAGGAAATTAAGTTCAACCCTCAGCAGGCCTGGTTCAATCACGTCTTTTTCAAACTATAAAAAACAAATGCCTTGCCCCCACTGACTCCTTACCCGTCCAGGCAGTGTGGGAGAGGAACACCTGAGTGATGAGCCGGTGCCGCCCTGGGCCGGATTCCGAAAGTCTGCCGGCTTAGGGTGGATCATCTGAGCCTGGCCATCTGGATACAAGACCTAAGAGGTGACAGACATGAGAAAAAGAGCCAGAAGAGCCATGAGGTTTTAACAAAATCACTGGTGACATCTGTTGTGAACCCCAAAACAGGAGGAAAAGATGACACCATCCTTCATAATAAACTGCTCCTTGTGGGCAGGATGATACTGTCAACATCTCTCTACCCTCCCCCAGTACAACCCAGTGTGTGATAAATCTTCCCCAAATGTACGGTGAATGAGTGACAGAAATAAGGTGCCTCTACTAAGTACATGGATAAGTTAAAATATTAATCCTGACGTGAAGAGCCTTTGCAGGCATTCCCTGCTTCTTCTGGCTCTGAGTCATATCATGGCCCACCATTCATCATCAACTATCAAGTATTAAGAATAATTCTGGAACCTCGCTGGTGGTCCAGCGGTTAAGAATCCGCCTGCCTGTGCAGGGGATATGGGTGCAATCCTTGGTCCAGGAAGATCCCACAGGTTGTGGGGCAAACTAAACCTGTGCGCCACAACTAATGAACCCCGTGCTCTGCAACAAGAGAAGCCATCACAATGAGAAGCCCATGTACCACAACCAGAAAGCAGCCCCTGCTTGCTGCAACTAGAGAAAGCCTGCCCACAGCAACAAAGACCCAGCATAACCAAAATTAAGTACACACATACATATTTTAAAAAAGAACAATTCTGTAACTTTTCACTAGATCATAAGCAGCCAGGAAGCTATTTATCTCTTTCTACAGAGATAGTGCTTCACGAAAGGTCTGCTCAAATCACGGGCCAGTTCTTCAAGTCTCACAAGCTGCCAAAGAGCTCTCCTCAACACCGAGGGGAGCTTCCCAGTTATCTGTGTAGAGGGCTATCACTGCATAGTGTACAAGTGAGCTACAGGAACAAATGAAGCACATCCTAGAAACACATAGGACCTGGGCTTTGGGAATATACTGATGGGGTAAAGTTGGGACTGTACAAGTCATTAACTATGAAACTCTGGGGAGGCATGTCTCAGCCTACCTGCACCATAGTCTCATCTGCCCAGAAGTGTTGGTGCATGGCAGCTGAGCTAGACAATGCTTTCTTACTGTCAGAGCTGTCCAACAACTGAGCAGTGAGTTCCCCATCTTCCAACCTATGATGGCATTCAAACAGTTTGGCCATGCATGTAGTAAAGCTACTCTGAAGGTGATTTTTCAGTAGAGTCTAGCAGATGAACCTTAAACAATCTACCTGTGATCTCATTTATGCGCAATTGGTCAGTGAACTTTTTCCAGGAGCAATATGAAACTGGTTCTCAACCCTGGCTGCCCATTAGAATCACCTATGGGCTCTTTTATTTTCTTTTTAATTGGAACCTATGAGCTCTTAAATAAAAAATACTGATACTCATGAGTTCTACTCAAGATTCTGATTTAAACTGGTGTAGGTTGAAGCCTGTGCATCAGTATTTTTTTTAAAACACATTCTGAGTAATTCAAACGTGGAGCTAGGATGAAGCTAATGTTAGAGTGAGAAATAAAATATTGCCTGCCATTTCAGTAAGCAAAGGATTTTGAGCCATCAGGGACAGCAGCCACCCTCCAACCGTGAGCCCTGAGAGAACACAGGGCAGAAAGAAGGAATGCCCACCATCTAGCAGTCATCAGACTGCAGTCACACCCATGGTACAGCTTGATGAAACTCAGGATGAGAAAACACAGGATATTGGCCTCAGATAGCTGAGATGCATATCAAAGGAATGATTTCAGCGAGTCCAGATTCTTGCATCTTCCCAGATACACAAAAGCGCTAAACTCTTTTGAGATATTTAGTTTTCTTTTACAAACAGGAATCTTTCATTGTGGCCACCTGGTGTTGCTGCAAAAATTCCTGTATAACCTAGTTTCCCCCACTTCCTCTTCAGAACAGTTTTTTCAGCATTAATCTGAGATGGTATCTCCCAGGCTTGAAGCCCTAAGAACATCCACTCAACAAAATAACCTAACTCTCTAATTCTAGGTTGTCATTATTTTTTCAGTCGACAGGGCAAAACAAAAAAAAGCTGCAGCACAACTTCACAGGTCTCATAATTTATAATAATTCTGAATGGAAAGCCAGCAGATATTTTTCCTCTACTGTCACCATAAGCAACATTACCATCTCCAGGGCCTGATTCATCCTTATTCTCTTCCAGGAAGCTGACCCTGCCTGCTCCAAGCTACTTTTCTGTACTTACTGCCAGTGTTTATTCATATTCCCTCTGCCTGGAATACCTCTATCCTTTGCTCTTAGTCATCCTTTCAGACCTCATCCATGCCACAGTATCTCTACAAGGTCTTTCTTTTCTTCAGCCACAAATTAAGGGTTTCTCCCATTGTATTCCTTATATTAATATCATACTCAATGGCTTGCCTGGAGGACCCTGGCCTTCTGCTTGACTGTAAACTAAAGTGCTTTTGTTCAGCTCAGGGAGAGATACTTTGTTCTTGCCCACCTGTGAACAGAAGAGAATAACACACCCTTCTGAAGGCTGGCCATTCCCTTGGAGATGTTCTGCAAGACTGAAGGCCCTTTCACTTTACTTCCCCACTGCATCTCCTTCTCTATTCTGCCTTTTGACTTTAGTTCCTCACTGCTTCTTTCTAATTTTTAAAAGAACCTGGCATTCAATCCCCAGTTAGATAGTTATCTTGAGGCACTAGCCTGCTATCTTCTCGGTTTGCCGGCTCCCCGATTAAAGTCTCTTCCTTGCCTCAACACCTCGCCTCTCGGGTTCATTGGCCTGTTGTGCAGTGAGCAGAACTGTTAGGGGAAGCACACCGACTGAAGCTGCCCACCCTGGCCAGGCACCATAGTAACCATCTGCATGAGTTGTTTTAGGCCAGGAGGTCCTGGTAAGGAACACAGAACTAATAAGCCACCACCAACCGCAAGAGTTAGGGAAAGACCAAAAGGAGACACCACATGTCCGACCAACCTTCCAGAATCCTCAATGGCATCCATCGAGGCTGAACAAGGAGGGCACCACCATGAAGGATTCTGAGTCGAATGACTGGCTAAAGACGACCCGGATACTAATCCCATCACCAAAAAACCCAATACTGCTAGCCACAAGGCAGAGCTGTTCTCCTGGATTCGCTGACCCTACTGCTCTCCACCCAGGCGCCCTTTCCCAATAAAATATCTTGCTTTGCCAGCACATCTGTCTCCTCAGACAATTCATTTCTGAGTGCTAGACAAAAGCCCAGTTTGGGGCCCTGGAAGGGGTCCTCTCTTTGCAACAGAGTGAGCTTGGACTCGGTAACATATATATTTTTTAAGTATACTGCTGAATTTTTTATAGAAGCCAAAAATTGGAAATAACTCTGTAGGAAAAGAAAAATAATTTCCCCTCTACCTTTCTAGGTTCTTGTCTGAGACCCTTCTATAATAAAGGCAGATTAACAGGAGAAGAACAAACAGAAGTTTAATAACAAATACATATATATATATGTAAATGTATATATATAAATACATCTCTCTATATAAAGGAGAGACCTAGGAAAACTGAGTCACCCCTTAAAACTTCCCAAGCCATCACCTTAAATATCATCTTCAGCTAGACAAAAGAAAGATGCTGAAGAGAAAGAGAGCCTGCTGCAGGAGGCCATCGAGTAAAACACAATTAACAAGGGTAAAGTTGTCAGGCAAATTTAAGTTGGCATACTCTCCACTGATATGAGCTTCTAGAGATTACTCTTCCAGGTACTAAGAGGGAGACATCTTCTTTTTTTTTTAATTAATTTTTATTTTTTTTAGTTTGTTTTGCTTTACAATACTGTATTCATATTGCTACACATCGACATGAATCAGCCACGAGTGTACATGAACTCCCAATCCCGACCCCCCCTCCCCCCTCCTGCCCCACACCAGAGACATCTTACAAATGGAGATTTCCCTTATAAACGTAAATTTTCCTCTCAAAAAGGGCAATTCTACTCTGTTTCCAGAGATTCACCTGTGTCTACAGATTCTCAAAAATAATCACTCCAAAGAATCTTTAGGCCCAAAAGACTTATTTGGGGTATATATTCTGTACACCTTCATTCCCACCTTTGAAACTTCTAAGAAGCTTCACAATCCAGAAACTGAGTCCATTAAGTCAGTCCATTATCTTACTGAACCAGTCTTAGTCTTGAGAACAGGTCATTTTAAAAGTTGTGTCTCATTGCACGAGGCTGTGTTGCAAGTGGCTCCCAAAACTAGATCTATGTTGTGGGAGCAGTCCGGTATTTAATAAGAAACCATAATATTCTTAATTCATCCTGTACCTGTCTGAACTGATGGCTGAACTTCTGTTTTACAACTGCCTGTCCACTTGTCTGTCTCTCACTGAAACTAAGCATCCTGAGGGCAGGAATTCTAATTCACTTGCTAGCACTTAGCAGGTGCAACAGAGTAAACATCATATGGATGAAAAGAAGGAAGGGAAGGAGGAAGGAAGGAAGGAAGGAAAGAAGGAAGGAAGGAAGGAGGGAAATGGTAAATGGGTAGGACTCCTTTGGGGCTCAACTACAGAATGTTATAAAATGATTAGTGTCTATACTGAATCTCTCCCATCTCTCTAGTGCATCTATCTAACTTGGGAAAAATACTCACTAGGACTGCCTTTTCCCCACCTATAAATTTTATTCACCAGGCTGACCTAAGCACAGCCTGCATGAATTTGCTTATTACAGTTTGCTTATAGTCCTAAAAATACCAAGTCTTAACTTCACATTGTAAGAACAGAAGGGGCCCTGCCACTCAATGAACCCATAGTGAGGACCAAGGATTTTTCATATTAATATATCATTTCAATGTTACCATTCCTACTTGTTAGTTGTAGAACCTGAGATGCAGAGTTTAATGTAACTTGCTCCAAACCATATTCAGCAGTAGAGCTGGGAACTATCCCAGGCTCTTGTCCGTAAAATCGTCTCTTCCCTCTCCCCGGTTTCTATCCCTCAGGCAGAGATTACAGGGAGTGCTAAAGTGAAAAGTTTCAACATAAAGTCAGTTTAGAAACACCATGGGACCCCAAACCTGACACACCTGGACCTTCACAGTGTTCTGAGGATCCTGCACGTGTTCCAGGGTTGCATCCACATCCAGGGCCACCACCAACCCAGACGTAAACCTCAAAGGGTTGTCTGACTCGCCTGCTGGCTCAATAATGGTGGCGGAAGCTTTGTGGATCTGTAAACAAGAAGAAAATACGATTCTAAAGCCAGGTCATCCCTGGGCAACAAAACATGATCTCCTTATCTAACGGATGGACATATGTTAGTCAAGCAGAAGAAAGGCCTGAACTCAGCTGCTCCACTAAGTCAAAGAAGATCACCAAGGTGAGCAGTTTTGATTCTCTGGATAGACTTGCCCTGAAGCGGTCAAGATACTGACACAGTCACTGACCTGCTCTGGAAGGGGGAGGTGTAGGAAGGTGCTCTGCCGCAGCATGGTCTGCAGAATTTTGACCACTTCTGCAGGTTTGGATGTCATGAGTCGGGGCATAAGGTCAAGAAGTCTGTCCACAAAGCTGTCCTGCAGGTGGGGCAAATCAGCGATGAAACACCTGAAGGAGCAAACAGGAGCAACTAGGAATTCATTCACCACAGGCTGAGCCCTGAACTTCTGCCAGGCCCTGAGGGAGGAACAGTGATGAACTGGAGGAGCTCATGGCTCCTGAGGAAAGCCATGCACCCATATAATTGAGCTGCAGCGACAAAATCATCATAATAGCCTTGTTTATTAAAATGTGCCAGGCAACCTCTTGAGTGTTTTATGCTATCTTATTTAATCTAGCAATTCTGTGCATTGTTAGAAATATTATTTTCTTATCATAGATTCATTAATTAATATAAAAAATATGTTTAGGCCTTACCAGGTGGTAGGTACTATTCTGGACACTGGGGACATAAACAGTGAGCCAAAGAGAGAAAAAGCCTGTTTGTTTGTTTGTTTTAAGTTGCGTAATTTAATAGTATATTCTCCATATGCAAAAAATCATTTTTACTAGTCAATACAGCTTTCTAATTTGATCTTTTTTTTATTTTGTTAATTTCTTATTTTTTAAACAAGTCTGTTTTAATGGAGCTTATAACCACTGATAAGAACGTTGAGACTCAGAGAGGATAATGCTGTACTGAGGCTTAAAAAAGTTAAGTAACCTACTCCCAGCTCTGAATGATTCCATGGTACTTTGCTTTGTAAAAGGAGATAGTTAAAAAATATTTCACTGAGAGGGTGACATCAATACTGGGACTCAGAGGCTGAATTAAGGAAGAACGTACAGCTCTTAACAACATATTCTCCTCTGTGGCAAATCAGAGCTGTCATCTTTCCAAAAATCTCTTCAATCCAACTATGCAAAAACAGACTCTCCACCTTAAAGAATCCAAAACTATGTTTAACTAAATCAGTTTGCTGTACACCAGAAATTTATACAACATGTAAACCAACTATACTTCAATTAAAAATAAAAATCTAAAACCAAAAGTAAGGCCGGGACTTCACAGACATATGAAGTCAGGATCTGGAGTCAAGCTAGACTGTATTATTTACTAGAGAGCAGGGCTTCCCTGATAGCTCAGCTGGTGAAGTCTGCCTGCAACATGGGAGACCTGGGTTCAATCGCTGGGTTGAGAAGATCCCCTGAAGGAGGGCATGGCAACCCACTCCTAGTATTCTTGCTTGGAGAATCCCCATGGACAGGGGAGCGCGGTGGGTTACAGTCCATGGGGTCACAAAGAGTCAGACACGACTGCGCAACTAAACACAGCACAGCATAGCCCCTACCGGTGAGGGTAGTTCTGCAATCTAGCCCTATAGGAAGCTATCATCATCCAAATGAAAAAAGCCTGAAAAGCAAAGAGTCCTTCAGACCTGTAGAGTCAGGTTTGATAAAGTTCACAGGGATAGGAACAAGGAGTGGAAGAATGAAACGCTAGATTTCAGAATATTACATCTTAAACTCTTATAAACCCTTCCTGGTATAGTATAGGCAGCATACCACAGGTCTGGTCACTACAGACTCCTACTGTTTCACCAAGCCTTCCACTCATCGACTGCATCAGTTTTAGCCAATTAACTTCACAGAGAATCCTCAGAAAATGTATCTCGGCTACAAAATAAAAGCTACCTACAGAATTATGGAACAATATTTTGTAGAGAAGAGAGAAATACACAACTTTCAGAACCATGGTGAAAAAAATAGACAAATTGTGACTTTGAGTTTTTCCACATATTTATCTTTTTCTGGCCCAGCTGAATGCTGAATTAAAACACTCAGTAATTCCTGATGTTTTTATTATTATGCTGTATGTTTAGCTCACTTAGGAAGTTTACACACCAGTAGAGAAAATACAATTATCTCTCAGTATCTGTGGCAGACTGGTTCTAGGACCCCTAGCACATAGCAAAATCCATGGATGCTCAAGTCCTTTACATAAAATGGAATAGTACAGTCAGGCCCTCCATATCCATGAATGCAAAGGCCACTGATACTGAGGGTCAACTGCATACAAATTAGGGCACACTGGCTACATGGGCTAAACCAAAGATTCTGGTTGTGATCACTCCTATTTCCCTATAAATGCAACTCTCTATATAACTAAGATTTAATAAGCTAGAAGGTGATCAAATACTTACCTCTGAAAAAAGTCCACTTCCTGTAAAAATTTTTCACACATTCCAAATAAGGGGTCAACTCTGTAGAAGAGAAAAAACAACAAAACAAATAAAAACCCATGTTATTTGAAATCTGAGAACTGAGTAGTAAAGACCAAAGTCCCAGAAACTGAACCTACATGGAAAGACAATGAGCGTGTTACACTGTTAGAATTCTATTTCTCTTAAAGAACTCCTAAAGGACCTACAGGGAAATATTTGCCAGAATCTCAAGACCCAATGAGAACAGTGCAGTGCTCATTAGGCTTAATGAATATTCAAAATCAAAGACTATCACAGGCACACTGGGCGCAGATTCGGTTCAGATATAGGACAGGAACACAGCTTATAGGCAGTGCAATATCACGTTCTGCCACTGCAGCAGTCCATGCAGCAGCCCGTGAAGCAATCCACAGAGCTCTCTGGGAGTTTTGAGAGCTCAAGGTTCAAGGAGATGAGATCTACATCAGGCCAATGTGGAGGCCATTTTCATGGAGAAACCTCATGCCTCATAGGTGCCAATATCTCTTGAAGTAACCTACAATTATACCTTCCAGGGTACCTAAAGGGATATGCTCAGTTGCAAGAATCACTGTACTCAAAGAAGGCCAAAGCCTTGGCATGTGCGTCAGGTAATTAGAGTTCACTGATAGTTCCTTCTTGTTGTTGCTGTTTAGTCGCTACGTTATGTCTGACTCCTTTGCGAACCCATGTACTCCATGGACTCCTCTGTCCATGGAATTCTCCAGGCAAGCATACTGGAATGGGTTGCCATTTCCTTCTCCAGAGGATTGTCCTGACCCAGCGATCAAACCTGAGTCTCCTACACTGGCAGGAGGATGCTTTACCACGGAGCCATCTGGGAAGCCCAATAGTTCCTTCTAGTCTATATGTAATTTTCTTAGTGATCATTTTTACCACAGCAGTGTCATCTAGTAATAGAGTTGATGTGATCAGGTTTCCAGGAAACAGACTTGGAAACCAAAGGTCACATTCCCATGCAAAATGGAAAAAGATTTTGTTACTACTTTGCACACATAGACTATATTCTTTCCTCTCTATCTTGGCTTCTTTGGCCTCACAGTCCTTTAAACTTAAATGTGTACCTAATTAAGCTCAGGCAACATGTCAGGTCAATGTAACTTACTAATCAAAGAATAGATTTTTCCTTTGATCTTTGTGCATTTTTTTTCTTGTAATTTCTGCATGGAATGTTCCATTTATTTTCATTAATACATTATTAATTGAAGGACTACAGCTCCAGTGGATAAAAAACAAACACTCCTTCCTTATATAAAAACGTGTAAGACGGACTTCCCTGGTGGTGCAGTGGATAGAACCCGCCTGCGAATGCAGGGGACATGCACAACTACTGAGCCTGTGCTCTAGAGATCTCAAGCCACAACTACTGAAGCCCACACGCTGCGCTGCAATAGAAGCCCGGACGCCTAAAGACTATGCTCCGCAACATGAGAAGCCACCTCAATGAGAAAGCCCACGCACCGCAACCAGAGTAAGCCCTTGCACGGCAACAAAGGCCCAGTGCAAGCTAAAAAAAGAGTAAGAGTATGGGCTCAAGGTTCTTAATAATCCAGTCTTTAGTAGAAAGACTAAAGACTTTCTAATAAACCATAAGCTCCATGAGAGTAGGGGCTTCATATTATTCATCATGTATTTCCTGAAACAAGCAGCTCTTCAATAGCCATTTGTTGAATGGATAAATAAATGGCAAATGGAAATGTATTCTAAAAGCAACATTCATCTGAATTATTTTCCTAAAAAGTGTGTAGCACTTGAATCTTCCTTAACTCTGAAAAACTACCAGAAGAAGAACTGAAATTTTCTAGTGAGGTTAACCAACCAAAGAACACCAAGGATAAGATGGCTAGAGAGGAGAACTCCAGCTAAGTAGAGACTGAACTGAAAGCAAGTTAGCCAAGTAGTACCTTTTTTTGGCCTGCTTACATACAACCAGTTTGGAGAATTTCTAAGCACTAAAATATGAAAAGATTTGAGAACTCTTCCCAAACTCCCAAACAGCATAGGTAGCCTCACCTACATGGTACATGAAGCAGGCCTTTACCACTAAGAACCCCCCATTTTCAGTGTAAGAGCAAGGCCCACTAGGGAAAACCAAACACTGACCTATAACTGTTAGGCAAGCCCATACCAATTACCAATTTAAACTGGTGTAAATGTTCACTTGTAAGTATAAAAACACAATGAAAAATTACCAGATGTTATAAGGATGATCAGGAGCTGTCAAGAAAACCAAGAAGACCTCAACAAGATAATATCAAGGCAAGAAAGCACAGAAACCTTTTTTAAAAATTCTAATAAACAACCTCAGTAAGACTAAGAGAAGATTTGAAATGATACTGCAATGATAAGGCAAGAAAAACTGCTACAAAAAAGGTACAGAAATAAACAATAATACTGAAATCAGTTCAACAATTGAACACTAGAAGGAAAAATGATGAAAACTGAAATGGTAAATTAAAAGAGTATGCTAAGGAATTTACTCAGAACACAAAATAGAAAAAAAAAACTGAAATTATGAGAGAAAAGATACAATGTAGGAAAAATAGAGGAAGATGATACAATATCCAGTACTAAGATTGAAGCCGATGGAAGAATTAATTAAAGAAATGATAGAGGGAAAAAAATTCTGAGATAAAGTTTTAATATGCTGTTTAGGTTGGTCATAACTTTCCTTCCAAGGAGTAAGCATCTTTGAATTTCATGGCTGCAATCACCATCTGCAGTGATTTTGGAGCCCCCCAAAAATAAAGTCTGACACTGTTTCCACTGTTTCCCCATCTATTTGCCATGAAGTGATGGGACTGGATGCCATGATCTTCATTTTCTGAATGTTGAGCTTTAAGCCAACTTTTTCACTCTCCTCTTAAAACAGAGCTAAGACTTCAAAGTCCCACTAAAGGTCAGTAAGAACAAAAACAGTAAACAAATACCTAGACATATTCAGAAATTTCTGAATTCTAAAAAGAAAAGTTAACAGCTTTGAGAAAAATAATCTAACTACAAAGGAAAGAGAATGAAACAGAGATAGCAATATTTAGTTCTGAAAGAACTCCATTCACGTATGAGAGCAAAAGAAGTTTTAGATATGCAAAGTCTCCATGAGTACACTACTTATGTACTTATTCTGAAAAACAATTACTAGTGAATGTGTTCCAGTCAGATACACAGTGAATTAGACCAGGGAATTTTAAAAGGCAACTGTGGGGATTTCCCTGGTGTTCCAGTGGCTAAGATTCTGAATTCCCAGTGTAGGGGGCCTGGTTTCCATCCCTGATGAGAGAACTAGATCTCAAGTGCTAGAATTTAAAGATCCTGCATGCAGCAAATAAGACCAAACGCCAAATAAATAATTTTTTTAAAAAGATAACTGTAGTACAAAAACAGCAGTGGTGGGCAAGTTGGAGCTAAATAATATTGACAATGTACCTAATAAAGATTGATGCAGATTTTAAGAAAGAATTCATAAAATAAGACATACATGAAAAACTGTAATTCAACATATTGTATAGCACAAGGAACTATAGCCATTATCTGTAATAACTTTTAATGAAGTATGATCTGTAAAAATAGGGAATACCTAAAACTAATATTGTAAACCAGCTTCAATTTAAAAAAAGGATAATCTGAAACTAAATTCTAAATTATTTAACAATGTGAGACTAGCAAATAAACTTGTATTTTGATTAAATGTGGTCTTGATAAAGATGATCATAAATTCTATTTTTAATGCTAATAAATATAAGGTCAATCAATTTATTAACAATGAGTAAAAACTATTTATACAACTAAAAAGAGCTAACATTTATTAAGGGTTTATTCTTAATGTGTCAGGCAGCATTTTAAAGGCTTTACATATAATAATTCAGTAATTCTTACAATAACTTTATGACAGAGATCCAGGTACTATCATTGTCCCGGTTTAACTTACAGGAAACAAATTCTTAAGCACCTTGCCCACAGTTACTAAGTTTGCAAATGGTGGAGTTAAGATCTAAATCTAAGCAATGAGGCCCTAGCCCTCTGAACCATTATTATGTTTTACTGTCTCTAATTTGAATAGCTTAAAACCTGAGTAGTATAAAACTGTCAAACCCCTGGAAGAAGAAAGAAACAAAACAATCAATCCAAGAAAAATCAAGGAAAAGGAAAGAGAAGCAGGAATGCATACAAATGGAAACTATAAAATAATATATTATGAGGGACTTCTCTGGCAGTCCAAAGCAGGTGGCGCGGGTTTAATTCCTGGTCAGGAAACTAAGAGTTTATATGCCACACAGAGCAGCAGCACAGCCAAAAAAAAAAAAGAGTAAAGACCAAATATATTGGAATCTTATTAATGAGATGGAAACTTGAAATATCTATTGCTGGATGAAGTAAAAATACGGCACAACAGACAAGTATGTTATGATTCAATCTATATTAAACACACATACCTATAATCTAAATGGATAGTTAGGTGTTTTACAAGTGGTAGATTACCAGAGAACTAAATGTTCGTTTAATCTGCAATATTTAAATGTTTATAATAATTGTATATAAACTGAAAAGGAGATCCATTTTCTTTAAATAAAAAAGTGTAGATGCTATCACAAGCATTTATCTTTTCTCAGCTACAATTGGCACATAGCAGGGATTTAACATTTGCTAAATCAAATGTATGGCTACCTCTGAGATTAAGGCATCACTTGACCGTATCAGGCCACCATCAAGATAAGCAAAGAAATAAAACAACACTCAGAATGTTCTTCGTAATGCGTTTTTAGGTGCTTAAACACTCATATATCTGTTTCTCTACATGATTTTTAGGCTAACACAACTAGTGGACTGAGCACCAAATGTGTCTTCTGTCTGATAACAAGTTCCTTAAGTATATATTATACAAAACCTATGGTGCCATCATTTTTAAGACACACTTTTATGAAACACCAAGAAACAAAAAACACTTTCAATCAAACTATAGTACATCATCAAAATATCTGACTTCAGAGAAGTTAAAATTTTTAAATGAACATTTCAGAATCAATGAAAAATAGCAACACAGCAATTCTCATTCTCATAAAGTCTAACAGCTACCATTATAATGACCTCTTACTATGTACCAAGTACTATATTAGTGGTTTTACACATATTACCCCATTCATTATTCATGGCAGAAGACATTATGAAGAGGTGGCAAGAATACACAGAAGAACTATACAAAAAAGACCTTCCCAACCTACAAAAAAGATCTTCCCAACCCAGATAATCACAATGGTGTGATCACTCACCTAGAGCCAGACATCCTGGAATGTAAAGTCAAGTGGTTGCCTTAGGAAGCATCACTACGAACAAAGCTAGTGGAGATGATGGAATTCCAGTGGAGTTCTTTCAAATCCTGAAAGGACGCTGTGAAAGTGCTGCACTCAATATGCCAGCAAATTTGGAAAACTCAACAGTGGCCACAGGACTGGAAAAGGTCAGTTCTCATTCCAATCTCAAAGAAAGGCAATGCCAAAGAATGCTCAAACTACCACACAATTGCACTCATCTCACATACTAGTAAAGCAATGTTCAAAATTCTCCAAGCCAGGCTTCAGAAGTACATGAACTGTAAACTTCCAGATGTTCAAGCTGGTTTTAGAAAAGGCAAAGGAACAGAGATTAAATTGCCAACATCTGTTGGATCATTGAAAAAGCAAGAGAGTTCCAGAAAAACATCTATTTCTGCTTTACTGACTATGCCAAAGCCTTTGACTGTGTGGATCACAGGAAACTGTGGAAAATTCTGAAAGAGATGGGATACCAGACCACCTGACCTGCCTCTTGAGAAACCTGTATGCAGGTCAGGAAGCAACAGTTAAGAATTGAACATGGAACAACTGACTGGTTCCAAAAGGTCAAGGCTGTATATTGTCCCCCTGCTTATTTAACTTCTATGCAGAGTACATCATGAAAAACGGCTGAATGAAGCACAAGCTGGAATCAAGATTGCCAGGAGAAATACCAATAACCTCAGATATGCAGATGACACCACCCTTATGGCAGAAAGCAAAGAAGAACTAAAGAGCCTCTTGATGAAAGTTAAAGTAGAGAGTGAAAAAGTTGGCTTAAAGCTCAACATTCAGAAAACGAAGACCATGGCATCTGGTCGCATCACTTCATGGGAAATAGATGGGGAAACAGTGTCAGACTTTATTTTGGGGGGCTCCAAAATCACTGCAGATGGTGATTACAGCCATGAAATGAAAAGACTCTTGCTCCTTGGAAGAAAAGTTATGATCAACCTACACAGCATATTCAAAAGCAGAGACATTACTTTGCCAACAAAGGTCCATCTAGTCAAACTTATGGTTTTTCTAGTAGTCATGTATGGGTGTGAGAATTGGACTATAAAGAAAGCTGAGTGCTGAAGAACTGATGGTTTGAACTGTGGTGTCAGAGAAGAAGACAATTGAGAGTCCTTTGGACTGCAAGGAAATCCAACCAGTCCATCCTAAAGGAAATCAGTCCTGAATATTCATTGAAAGGTCTGATGTTGAAGCTGAAATTCCAATACTTTGGCCACCCGATGCGAAGAACTGACTCAGGTGAAAAGACCCTGATGCTGGGAAAGATTGAAGGTGGGAGGAGAAAGGGACGACAGAGGATGAGATGGTTGGATGGTATCACCGACTCAATGGACTTGAGTTTGGGTAAACTCTGGGAGTTGGTGATGGACAGGGAGGCCTGGTGTCCTGCAGTCCATGAGGTTGCAAAGAGTCGGACACGACTGAGCTACTGAACTGACTGATTCTTCATGGAAACCTTATGAGATAGATGCTATCATCATTCTCATTTTACAGGCAGGGAAACAAAGCTCAGAAGAGCTAAAGAAAAAAAAAAAACACCCTGACTATAATCAATAAGTAGAAAGGTCAAGATTTGAACAAAGTAGTCTCACAGCACCAGAGTCTCAAAATTTGTCTTTACTGCCTAAGACAAAGCACTAGTCCCTTCAGAAGAGAAAACAAAATGGTTCAGGCACGCAATTCTTAAAGAGATCCATCAGGGATCATATAGTACCCGTTGCTGCCAGATGAAATCCTATGTTCTGCTGCAGGAAATGGAGAGCCACTGAAGGGTTTTGCCAGGGATCTAATATGATCTAAGAATGGAATTTGGAATATCTCAAGAAATGAAGAGCTTGCAATATCCCTTAGGTGAAAAGTAACACTGAAAGTGTTCGTCACTCAGTCGTGCCTGTCTCTCTGTGACCCTATGGACTGTAGTCCACCAGACTCCTCTGTCCGTGAGATTTCCCAGGCAGGAATACTGGAGTGGGTTGCCATTTTCTTCTCCAGGCGATCTTCTTGACCCAGGGATCGAACCCAGGTCTCCTACATTGCAGACGGAATCTTTACTGTCTGAGTCACCAGGGAAGCCCATCCCATAGGTAATCTTTCCTAATATAATTTCACGCATCATTAACCTTGGTGAGATCTCTGAATGTATTTTTAGGTGTCTTTAAAAGGACTGGGCCACCCTTTTTTTGCCAACCACACGTCTCACCCTCGAGCAGTCCGTGCTGTTACTATAAGCTGCAAGGCTTTGGCCTGCAGCCTCATGTGATGGATAACCACCACCTGCTTGTTCTCCACGCCGCTATACATGAACTCCATTTTGTAGGTTTCTTCCATGATCTGTAAGGAAAACAGCAGCACAGACTTTTAAGTGAATCCAGATCTGGCCAGAGTTGTTTGTTTTTTTTAAGGTCTATGCTTTAAATCTGAACTGAGATTTTTAAGTGCCTATGTTTATAGAAATTGATAGAATTTGAGAGAAATTAATACTCAAGAGAAATTTTTAAGTCTTATGAAAACAGAATAAATTATTTTGTCAATTAAAATAACAAAGTCAACAGGTAATATTACTCAGTTGATGACATAAAGATATTAAAGTTTACACACTGATAAAACTGTAAAGCACTGCGTGTACCTCTAAAGCAAATTCACTGCACGTGGCAGCAAATGGATATGTACAGAAACGTAATCTTCAAGAAAGGCCCTCAAGAGTTTAGTACCAGGAACCATTACCCAGCTGTTAGTCATCTAGTCTGCTCCAAGAGCTGGGTCTGTCAGAGGGATTTTAGGGAGGGAATCAGTGCAGAAAACAGTATCTGTGACCTCAGCTCAAGCCCAGTGCATCTTAAGCTCTTGTTCTATTCTATCCAAGGCAGTGACTCCCTCTAATGATGTTTCTCTTTCCTTTCTGTGGTTTTTGAAGGCACTGAGTCGGAGAAATGACTCCAGGTTCTCCTACAGCTGACAGTAAGATATATTTCCTAATAACACACTGCCTCAGTTTCCCTAACTGTAAATGCAGAAGAAACAGCACCAATATAACAAAATTTAAAGGATTAAATGGGGCATGGAAGGTGCTTAACACAGTAACTGTCACATGAACGTGAAGTATTAGTCATTCAGTCATGTTGACTCTTTGTGACCCGTGAATTATAGCCCACCAGGCTCCTCCATCCATGGGATTTTCCAGGTAAGAATACTGGAGTGGGTTGCCATTTCCTTTTCCAGGGGATCTTCTTGATCCAAAAATCGAACCTAGGTTCCCCATCTTGCAGGCGGACTCTTTACATCTGAGCCACGAGGGAAGCCCAACTGTTGCACGGCAATGGGAATTCCTTTCTCTCTTCCAGATTACTGCTTCCTGGTCCCATCCCTCCCAACATGGCCCATCTCCAGTCTGTAGTCATTAAGTTCTACTTCCCTACAAGCCACATGGTAGGTCTGAGAGGGGGACTAGATTAGAGATCAAGCAGAATAGTGGAAAGAAAACAGACTCTGGGTATCAGAGGATCTTAGGTCAAGTCTCTGATTTACTACCTATAGCTCTCTGACTCTGACTATAACCTTGGTGAGTGCTGTTTCATTTGTAAAATGGACTCAGTACTTATTTCTACCTAATGC
>SJXQ01012358.1:190462-219207 GCA_006408695.1 Aepyceros melampus
GGGGTTAGGGTTTGGGGGTAGGGGTTGGGGGGGGGGGGGGGGGGGGGGGGTGGGGTGTGTGGGTGTGTGTGGGTGTGTGGGTGGGTGTGGGGGTGTGTGTGTGTGTGTGTGTGTGTGTGTGTACCATGAAGCTCTCAGGATCTTAGTGCTCTGACCAGGGACTGAACCTGTACCCCCTTTAGTGAAAGCACAGAGTCCAAACCACTGGACTGCCAGGGAAGTTCCACCAAATGGGATTATTATGAGGATTAAGTAAAACAGACTTGAAATCATTTAGTGAACTATAATGTAACAGTCATAGTCACCATCATTATCTTCCAATTGGGTCATAATTAGTCATATACAAACTTACTGTTAGGAAGGCATGACCCAGAAGAGCAAATGACATTACCCAAAAGTGAAGGGAAATTGCTCAAAACTAGGAAGAAAGACACTTAAGGCAAGTAAAATTAAATTCTACTTAATGAAATGAGGAGAAATATAAGGACCTTTAAATATTCAAGAGATGGTTAAAGAAATGAGAGAGATGGTACAGGCTGAAAATATAAACAACCTCGAAATGAGTTCAGCTACATTTTCAGATCAAAGACTCATGAAATTATTATTCAATTTTAGCATATCTGAAATTTGTTGTTGTTTAGTCACCAAATTGTGTCCAACTCTTTTGTAACTGCATGGATTACCAGGCTCCTATAGCCCACCAAGCCCCTCTGTCCATGGGATTGCCCACACAAGAATACTGGAGTAGGTTGCCATTTCCTTCTCCAGGGGATCTTCCCCACCCAGGGATCAAACCCGCATCACCTTCATTGGCAGACAGATTCTGTACCACTGAGCCAATAGGGAAGCCCCCATTTCTGAAATAAAAATTAGTAATATTTTAGAACACAAAAGAAATCTTAGAAATCAGAGAGATTAAGTAACTTGCTCTTTATCACTCAGCAAATTAGAGGCAGACATGGGAACAGAACCGATGCCCCCTGACTCAAAAGCCAGTGCTGTGTCCCCTAATTATGCTGCTTCTCATATCACTATCTTCTGTCACAGGCTGGAAGTGGGGAGCCACAGCAAGCCTTGTGAAGTCCTCTGACTCTAACTAACTTAGAGAACACAATTTCTGGACAAATACCTATCTGAGGTGAAGGTCTCAATAAGCTTACCTGTTTTGCTGCTGCTGAGGCCAAATCACTCTGCTTCAAATATAAAGGGGCAGCCACATTCCACAGCTTTTCCTGCAGGGCCTAACAAGTTAGCAGAAGATAGAACCAGAGGTCAGAAAGACTGCCATATCATTTGAAACTTAAGAGTTTGTTTTGCTTTGAAAATTTACTGTGATCAAGACCTCCTCTCAGTCTTACTCTTTTAAGCCAAAATAGAGACCAATGATTTGGGCCAAATGCAATCCTCCCCCATTCAATTCGTGGCCCAAAGACTCCATGCACCATACCATAGCCTGCAAGCAGAGTGCAGGGGACATGAAGGCCTCATCCAGTGTCCAGGCAAGCTAGGCTTCTGAGGCTCTGGGACCTCCTGATCTCAAAGCCCATGGACTACCCTGACAGCCCAGACCCTTCTTCCTTGACTAGATTCCTTTTTCTTTGCTCTATGCTCACTATCTGTGAACACTCCCATCACCTGACCAACATACTCAAATAAAAAATCAAGAAGCTTTCCTAGATTCCTTGCTCTCTCTATATATTCAAAATTATCACTTATAGCCACGAATTTTACCTTTCATCTCTCGCCTCTCCTATCCATCCATATGGCATCTCATCTAAACCTCTGCTGTAGTATCTTATTTTCACAGTCCTTCTTAATTAGAGACATAATGACAATTCAGAAAACCTAGACTTACACTGTCCAATAGAAACATAAAACATAAGCCATGGATGTGATTTTACATTTTCTAGTAGTTACATCTTTGAAATTTAAAAAAAGGACAGAAAAATAACAATAACCAAAAAATGTAAAAAGAGATAGGTGAAATTAATTTAACAATAGTTTATTTAACCTAGTATATCACTATGCAATCAATATTTTAAAAATTATTAACGAGATAGTTCACATTTTTTCACACTAAGTCTAAGAAATCAGTGTGCATTTATACTTACAGCACATCTCAATATGAACATACAAACTGCTCAACAGTTACACGTACCTAGTGACTATCAGACAGTGGCAAGTCTGGAGTATTAACATAGACATTTTAAAATTATACTACTAAATCATACTACCACTAACAGAGTTACTATTTTCAAATATTTGCTTCCAATAATTTCTCATATACATGTTTTTTATACAGTTGTAGCTGTAGAAATCAGAGTAATTTTGTATGCTTTTTGGGGTGTGTGTGCGCTAAGTCACTTCAGTCATGTCTGACTCTTTGCAATCCTATGGAATGTAGCCCACCAGGCTTCTCTGTCCGTGGAATTTTCCAGGCAGGAATACTGAAGTGGGTGCCATTTCCTCCTAAAGGGGATCTTCCTGACCTAGGGATCGAACCTGCGCCTCTTAGGACTCCCACTGGCAGGTGGGTTCTTTTCCACTAGCACCACCTGGGAAGCATTTGGGTATATAACATTATATCACATTTTGAAGTAATCTCTGCTATTTTCCTACTAAAGAAAAGTAGATTCTTTTCAAAGGCCTTTTGGTATTCCAGTGCAGAAGACAGCAAGCCAAGGAAGAAGGAAGAAGACCAATGATAACATGGCACTCACTATGTACCAGACAACAGACCAAGGGTTTTCACATGCTGCTTGCTACCAATTCTTACCTGGGTAGAGTAACTATTAGCCTTGTTTTATAGAAACTTGGAAAAGCCAAATAACCGTGCAATGGGACATAAAGGAACTTTTGGGGGTAATGGAAATGTTCTACATCTTAACTGTGCTAGTGGTTACAAAGGTATATATATCTGAATGAATCTATCTAGCCAATTTAGGACTGTTTAAATCCCAACCTATTTCAGTGTACACATCCATTTTCACATGTATACATACACCTAATCACCCTAAAATCACATATCTTACAGTGGCTAATAATTTCTGACTCCTGATTTACTCTGACTTTGGTAAAATATCACTAACAGCTTTGAAGACTAACAACACTTAGACTAAAGCCAAGGTAAAGTTTTATCAAGTGAGAGGGCTCTCCAAAATCAGAAGTCTGAATTAACAGCAGATCTCTGCTGCAGAAGCTGACAGCTATTGAGCTAGTTTAACTGGTTTTCAACTCAGTAAACTCAAAGAGCCTTTTGGTACTAACTTGGTACACACACATAAACACACACACACACACATATATATATACATGTAATCTAACTACCTACTATGAAATGCCAGCAAGTTGGCCCTTTTAAGAGCAATGAAATCAACCTTTGACTAATTTGACTTTGACAAAATGAAATTAGCATTACAAATGTATGTATGTTTATATAAGATCTTTGCTAATCAAATTATTAAAAAACAGTTAAAATCCTTGGGATTCTAATGCAACTGATTATCCAATCTGCTCCAATTATATAAGAATTCTCCCAAATTAAAAAATTAAAATTTCTATATGAGTTAACAATTCTTTAATTAGAGACAAATGTAATTATACTTCAGAGTACATAATTTCCCCATTACTAAGCAGTTGCATAAGACCATATATTTTTCCACTTAAGGCCTCAAACACTGCTGAATCCATTAAAGCGCATTCTTAGCATCATATTCAAGAACAAAATGGATTCAAACCAACCTTAATGAGAAGAAGTTGACACCTAAGATAGGCAGCAGAGAAATCAGCTACTCCTGCCAATTCAGACTGAAGTTCTCCAAGCCTTTGCAGATCCCTGCCATAAATAAAACCCCAAGTCAAACAGAGAATAAGGATAATGACAACAATTAAAGATGATGTCAAAAGCATTTACCATTTTATACCTAGTAAATTGGTTTAAAAAAAATTTTTAATGACAGAACCCAGTGCTGAAGTGGTTATAATGAAACTGGTTCACTTACATTTTGATAGCAGTTTAAGTTGATAAAATTCTTGTGGAAAGTAAAACTGTAATACATTACAAAAGGCACACATATAATCAAATAATTTGATAAGTAGTTTTATCCTGAGAGATAGCAGGGAAATATTCAAAACAATGAAATGTTTTATGCCCCACAATATTCACTGCTGTATGGACTATTATAGTAAAACAAAGTAATTATTTAAATAGTTAATGGTAAAGGAATTATTAAATAGATTACTGTACATCCAGTCAATGGAATATTCTACAAGTGTTAAAATATAATATGGTAATAAGGTATATGATCTCAATTATATAAAAACTATACACACACACACACACGCGTGCGTGAAAAAGACAGCAAACTCTTTTCTGGATAGAGGAATTAGGGCTGTTTTTATTGCATTCTCCCAACTATGCTTTATTTTCCAAATGTTTTATACAATGGACAAGTAAGTTTTATATCATCAGAAAAAAAATTTTTTGAATTATTGTAGTGGGCTCTATTGGCTGCCTACCTAATTTATGCTCTGCTGCTGCTAAGGTGCATTAGTCATGACCGACTCTGTGGGACCCCACAGATGGCAGCCCACCAGGCTCCCCCATCCCTGGGATTCTCCAGGCAAGAACACAGGAGTGGGTTGCCATTTCCTTCTCCAATGCATGAAACTGAAAAGTGAAAATGAAGTCGCTCAGTTGTGTCCAACTCTTAGCGACCCCATGGACTGCAGCCTACCAGGCTCTTCCACCCATGGGATTTTCCAGGCAAGAGTACTGGAGTTGGGTGCCATTGCCTTCTCCAAATTTATGCTCTACTTCTTCCTAATAATGTGAACCCTTCCTGCTTCCTACTAAGTGAACCCTGATTTTGTTCAAGAGATGTCCCCAAACCTAGTTCTAGGTAGAGTCCAACTGGATTAAACCAACTGGTACATGTCATCTCCCTGGTTATGTGACCTTATCAGTCCTACTTGGAAGGAAAGGATTTATTATTATTTTTTGGTTGTGATGTGTGGCATGCAGCAATCTTAGTTCCAGACCAGGGATCAAACCTGTGCCTTCTGCAGTGGAAGAGTAGAGCCCTAACCACTGGGATCCTCCAGGAAATTCCCTGGAAGGACTCATATTTGAAACGTGAAGCAGGTTTGATGGTCGTCTCAAATCACTTATGCTCCCTCTTTCTCTCACTAAACTGAACAAGAATGTTTTATAGTCCTGATTACCAATGGCAGCCATACTGCAACTCTAAAAGAAAAAAGCCTTGGGATAAAGCAAATGTTGAGGACAGGAAAAATCCAAAGAGGCAGAGAGAAACTGGGTCCTTAATGATATAAATGAACTACTTAACCATACCATACTTAGAACTAATAAGAAAATTCATAGAAAGCTGCCTGGTTTTTTAAGGTCCATATCAAGATTTCATATAGTAATCATAACTGTGGGAAACCTAAAAATTTGGCTAATGAGAGAAGTTAACTCTTTCAGGGCTGCCATAATATATCAGGTTTCAGAGCAGCCTGTACAAAACTGTCCACTGGACTAAGTCCCTCCCTCTTATCTTGGGCAACTTTCTGATAGCTAGTGCTGCCTCCCTGATACCAAAAAGGAGATGCCCCAGAAAGGAGTGAAGAGGGAATTATTTCCAAAGTGACTGAATAAATTGGGGTCTGTGGCTTACACTATTGTCTCTGAGTTTTGGTGGTTTGAGCTGATCCTAGAGTCTGTTCATGAGTGGAAATCTATCACAATGAATGGCAAGACCCTGTACTAGCTAACCACACCTGTAAAATGCTGTTTTGGTGGCCAGCTGGTCTCTCCCTTTTTGTACCACTAACATCTATCTTGCAAAAGATGGCCCTGAATCATTCTACTTTGGAACCATATCATCTGCAGACAGATTCTGCCTTCTCTTACATTACAGAGAACACTGAGCTGCTGACTATACATTAGCTGACCATTCCCAAGTGTTAAATCATTCTACCATCCTTGAACTGTAACGATTATTCTGAGTTGCACAAAATAAGATGCAGCCCAACTAGCTACAGGAAATCTGAACTATTATACGAACAAAAATAGAAAATTTCTAGCCCTGCTCAAAACATTCTGTGTCCCAGTGTTTCCTCCCTATATCTTTTTATGCCCACAATCCTTAGGAAGCCTCAGTTCAGGCATTCATCAGGGACTATGGAAAAAAAAAAAAGGAGACTATGGACTCGTTAATGAAAAAGGTACAAAAAGCACCATCTATGTGCACTGTACTAGGTGTGAGGGGTGCTTCCTTACTTGAGCGCATTTAATCCTTACAACATGAACTGCAATTACAGGCATACTTCAGAAAATCGTGGGTTCAGTTCCAGACCACCACAAATAAAGCAAATATCACAATAAAGTTAGGCATGCAAATTTTTTCCCCATACACATAAAAGTTATGTTTATACTACCCCAGAGGTTACTAAGAGAGCAACAGCACTGTGTCTAAGAAAACAGTAGAAGTACCTTAATTTAAAAACAATTTTTGTTTAAAAATGCTAACCATCATACGATCCAGCGATCCCACTGCTGGGCATACACACCAAGGAAACCAGAATCGAAAGAGACACGTGTACCCCAATGTTCATTGCGGCACTGTTTATAATAGCCAGGACATGGAAGCAACCTAGATGTCCATCAGCAGATGAATGGATAAGAAAGCTGTGGTACATATACACAATGGAGTATTACTCAGCTATTAAAAAGAATACATTTGAATCAGTTCTAATGAGGTGGATGACGCTGGAGCCAATTATACAGAGTGAAGTGAGCCAGAAGGAAAAACACCAATACAGTATACTTACACATATTTATGGAATATAGAATGATGGTAATGATAAACCTGTACGCAAGACAGCAAAAGAGACACAGATGTATAGAACGGCCTTTTGGACTCTGTGGGAGAGGGAGAGGGTGGGATGAGTTGGCAGAGTGGCAGTGTAACATGTATGATGTCAAACTTCATTTTTTTGAGCTCCAAAATCACTGCAGATGGTGACTGCAGCCACGAAATTAAAAGACGCTTACTCCTTGCAAGAAAAGTTATGACCAACCTAGATAGCATATTGAAAAGCAGAGACACTACTTTGCCAACAAAGGTCCATCTAGTCCAGGCTATGGTTTTTCCAGTGGTCATGTATGGATGTGAGAGTTGAACTGTGAAGAAAGCTGTGCGCCAAAGAATTGATGCTTTTGAACTGTGGTGTTGGAGAAGACTCTTGAGAGTCCCTTGGACTGCAAGGAGATCCAACCATCCATTCTGAAGGAGATCAGTCCTGGGTGTTCTTAGGAAGGAATGATGCTAAAGCTGAAATCCAATACTTTGGCCACCTCATGAGAAAAGTTGACTCATTGGAAAAGACTCTGATGCTGGGAGAGATTGTGGGCAGGAGGAAAAGAGGATGAAAGAGGATGACATGACTGGATGGCATCACCGACTCGATGGACGTGAGTTTGAGTGAACTCCGGGAGTTGGTGATAGACAGGGAGGCCTGGCGTGCTGTGATTCATGGGGTCACAAAGGGTTGGACATGACTGAGTGACTGAAATGAACTGAACTGAATTTTTGTATATAGTGTAAGGCAAGGGTCCAAATTCATTTTTGTACATGTGTATCCAATTTTCCTAGCATCATTTGTGGAAAAACTTTCCCCACTGAATGATCTTTGTTGAAAATTACTTGATCATACATTCAAGGGTTACTTCTGGGATCTCTATTCCATACTTTTGGTCTATATGTCTGTCTTTATGCCAGTATGATTACTGTAGCTTTGTAGTAAATTTAGAAATTGGACGTGTGAGTCTTCCAATTTTTTTCACTTTTAATTTTTATTTTAAGAAGTTATTTTGGCTATTTTGGGACCCTGAAAGTCCATGTGAATTTTACAATCAGTATGCTAATTCCCCCAAAACAGCTGGTGGAATTTGGACTGCACTGAATCAGTAGATTTCTTTGGGGAGTATGACCAGCTTAACAATATTAAATTCATGACCACAAGAGGTCTTTCCACTTATTGAAGTCTTTTAAAATTCCTTCAATAATGCTTTGTAGTTTTGAGTGCACAAGTCTTGGATTTCTTCTGTTAAATTTATTCCTAAGTATTGTATTATTTTTGATGCTGCTGTAAATGAAACAGTTTTTGTAACTTCACAATCAAATTGTTCATGGCCAGTGTAAGAAATATGACTGAGCTTCTGTCTTGCAAGCCTGCTAGATTCACTTATTAGTTCTAATAGGAGTTTAGTGGATTCCTTAGGATTTTCTGTAAATGAGATAGGTTATCTGATAGCAGAGATAGTTTTACTTCTTAGTTTGCAGTTGGAATACCTCTTGTTTCTTTTTCTTACCTAATTGCCCTAGCAAGACCCTCCAATAAATGTGGAACAGAAGCAGTGAGAAGAGATATCTTTGTCTGGTTCCTGATCTTGGGTGAAAAATTCTCAGTCTTCCACTGTAATAGATTATATTAGCTGTGGGTTTTTCACAGATGCACTTTATCAGGTTAGAGAAGCTCCCTTCTATTCCTATTTTGTTAAATGTTTTTATTGTAAAAGGGTATTGGATTTTGTCAAATGATTTTTCTGCATCTTTTGAGATGATCATGTGGTTGCTATCCATTATTCTATTAATATGGTGCATTACTTTAATTTCCATATGTTTAACTGCATATTTATTTTATATTAATGTATCACATATTTAAGTACAGCCTAACTGAGAAAAGCCTTGTATGAGACCAGTAGACATTTATTGTTTATTTGCAGTCCTGACCTTAACTTGGACCTGTACATTGGACAAGAACAGATGGCAAACTGGGACGTGACTGTAACCATGACTTCAAACCACAAACACTCTGATATTTTTAAAAATTATGTTTGTTTTAAAGAAAGGAAACATATATTTTAAAAATGCATGTTGAAAATTGTTGTTTGTTATTATAATCACATATTCAACCCATGATGATATGAGTATCAATTAAAATAGCTCTATGACTTAAAAGAAAACTGGTGCATGTTATTTCTGATTTAAAACATATTATTTCAGAACTGACCTGTACCAGACTTTGGGTAGCTCAAAGTCATTTAATAAGAAAAACACATGTCAACCTGGAATTTATTTATTTATTTTTGCCCATAAAAGGCAGTACTAATTGTACTGACAGCATTACTTGCTAACATTTAAGTATCTCCTTTAGTCCTACCAATGACTCTGGTCTAAGTATGATGAAGTGTTAGTCAATCAGTCATGTCCAACTCTTTGCGACCCCCATGGACAGTAGCCCACCAGGCTCCTCTGTCCAGGATTTCTCCAGGCAAGAATACTGGAGTGAGTTGCCATTCCCTTCTCCAGGCGATCTTTCTGACCCAGGATCAAACCTGGGTCGCCTGCAAGGCAGGCAGATACTTTGCTGTCTGAGCCACCACAGAAGCCCCCAAGTATGATTAAAAATTTCATTTGACAGCTGAGGAAACTCCAGAGGTTAAGTAACTTGCCTAAATACTCACAGGTAGTAAGTAGTGATGCCAGGAAGTTGACTCAGACTCATTTGACTTCAAAGTTCATTCTCTTCACCATTCTCTTGTACTCTGGGTACCACAGTTAAAGTTATGCACAAACTCATAACTGTTCATTTCCCCCTTTCAACTAAAATGGGACCAAAACCTGAAGGCATAAGCATTCACAGTGTGTCACTTGTTGACCAAATGTTATTTCAACTCAAATCCTCAGTAAGTACTTACCACGTGCATTCAGCCTATGGGATGTACCTTATCTAGTAGTGGAGGACACAACTGTATAGAAACTATTTTGTGTTTAATTATGCAATATTATTTGAGTAGAAGATCTTTACTGATAAAGTCAAAACCACCTTTAAGAGGGGGAAAAATATCCATGCCAGAGTGGCTAGTGATAATCTATGAGGAAATTATGATTTTGTGCATTAAAATTACCATGCAAATGTCATGGAGCGGGAGCCTGGTAACCTACAAGTCTAAGCCTAACACCGTGGACCTTCCCTGAGTCCAGCCTCAGGACACTACATGATCTTGGCTTTCCTCTTTACTCTCCAGAAATGACACTGGTTTCTGAGTCTTCTTGCAGCTCCTGAGCCTGAACTCTAGTCTCAGTTCTCTTACCTTTCTCTTTCATCTCAAGCTGCAACCATCACAGCTAAGCAGATGACTTTGTACATGTGTAACTCCAGTTCTGACCTCTCACTGAGCTCCAATCCTGATTCTTCTATTGGGAGGGTCTACTTGAACAACCAGCATCTTAGAGTCAAGTTATGCAAGTTGAACTTCTATTCAGGGTGTCACCTTCAGTCCTCAGGTCCAGATTCTTGGGGACATTTGTTACTCCTTCACCTCCTGGGCTGAGTTTGCATCTACTAGTTGTTTCCAGAATTAGTTGCTTCCATCCCATTTTCACTGCTTTCTCTCAATCCACCTACATGGATGTCTGCATCAACCTCTTGACTGTCTTCTACTATGAGATGTTGAGGAGAATCTTCACAAGACTTTTCTTAGGCCAAAGTCTAGGGGGTTAGCAAGGCCACTTGATTCTGTGACATGATGTCTATGATGGCAGTGGGACGTGGGAGAATGGAGCCAGTTCAATAAAATGTGTAAAGAAAACACATACAGGTTTCAAGATGTCTCAGAGGACGTCATGCTTTCTTCCTGAGGCCAGCTCCTCTTTGATCTGGTATAGAAGAGTCATAAGACCTGGAATAATAGCTGTCCCCCTCTCTTGGAGCAGCAGAGACAAAAGAAGTGCTGGTGCCCGTTCTTGGACATGAATACATGCCCAGCCTCTGGTATCCGTGAACCTGAGCCAGACTGCTGCCAGCTATGACTGGGCAATCCAGGGCTTCATGCCTGGATACCTTGGGCACCTTCATTCTCATGTTTCCCACCAGGGGCCTGTGATAAAGAGGTGGTAAAGAAGCAGCCCTAGGCTGCACATGCAATTCAGGAGAGTGATCAGGTGCCTGGGCTCTGAAATGGGATGGAACCAAGTTCCCGCTCAGCCACCCTTTAGTTGCTTAAGGTGAAGGTGAAGTCGCTCAGTCGTGTCCGACTCTTTGCGACCCCTGGACTGTAACCTACTAGGCTTCTCCGTCCATGGGATTCTCCAGGCAAGAATACTGGAGTGGATTGCCATTTCCTTCTCCAGGGGATCTTCCCGACCCAGGGATTGAACCCGGGTCTCCCGCATTGGAGGCAGATGCTTTAACCTCTGAGCCACCAGGGAAGCCCCTGTAATTAATCTCTTTGAGTGGAACAGGCCATCTGCTCAGCTTCCTGTGAACCCCCAGCTGGAAGGCGTACAAACCACCACTAAAGGACAAAAAGATGGGGGAAATCAGTTTTCTTCAACTTCTTAGAAGTGAAATATCATCTGTGGTTGGGACAAACACAGGCATACCTCTGAAGTTGGATGGGGGTGGGATCATCATGAGTCTCTTAAAGTGCTTCTTAAAACAGAGACACCCACTTAGCCTAATGACAGAGGTTTGAGTTTGTGGACTGGGGCAGGCAAGTTGGGGGCCAGAAGGGAATAGCTCAGGATGATAGAGGGTGAAGCCATCAGCTATCCTCCCCTTTCTCAAGCTCTTCTTAAGTAGGGGCACCAATTTATGGTCCTTAAGTCTCAGTTTTCTTATCTTTGAAATGGGAATCATGAGCCTACCTTACAAGGTTGCTTTGGAAATCACATGAGATGTACATAAAACACTCAGCATAGTGGTTGGGCCATTCACAGAAGATCTGAATATTTCCACATAAACTCTGGGGAAGTGGTCATACACCATAGGAGTGTGTTATTATTTACTTGTTTATAAGCACATGAGAGTTGGCAAAGGGAGGGAACAGATCATTAATACACATAAGACAGGTGACTTTTCATTCTGTTGCAGGACCAATTACTCACTGGTCTGTTATTTCTTTCAGGGTGACTTCCTTTTTATCTATAATTACAGATATAAATATAAATAATACAAGAAGATTCTATTTACTAACAGCTGGGGGGATCATATCTAATTACTCCATAAGCTCTTCAATTGAAGGGACCCAACTGGCTGACTCTCGTTCTCTCTAAAGGAAGAATCCTCTCTGGCCACTCTGAGTCTCACAGTTGTTGACCACCAATCCTGGGCACCAAAGAGAATGCTCAAACAATCTTTGTCAATGAAAAAGACCTGGGATATTTCCAAGGAGACCTTGAAATTGAATGAGACTAAGGGAATGAAGATAGAGGGCAAAGGAGAAAAGATTTTTGTACAATTATTGAGTAGTATAGCAAGGACTGAACCAGGATTTTTAGCTAGGAGTTGTATTGATAAAATAATGCAGATTCTCATTCATTAGTCCCAGGTGGTGCCTAAGATTTCTGCTGTTTCTGGGACCATACTTAGAGTTGCAAGAGGGTTGATGTTGCTGAAGCACTTAGATAGTTTATGGTGTGTAGTTTCTGATTCAATAAATGATAGTTATTATTGTTTCTATTACTCGCACTGGCTGAGTTGTATGTAGCTCTTAGACACTGGGCAAGTGAATTTGGGTTTAGCAGTCCATTTTGCATGGACTTGATTGGCTCAGACCAGTGCCTCAGGAATCAAAGATGAATTCAAACGGGCTGGTGAACTGACCATAACAAAGTCTGAAGATGCCTTCAGAACCAAGGATTAGAGTTCAAGGAAAAGTGGAACAAACATACAGGAGAATATATATATATATATTTTTAAAAAGCTGCCTCCTATGTGTGGCAGCAACCAACGGGTGCTCTTGTTCTGTGTGCAGCAGGCGGCTTCCTGCTCTAAGACCAGGCACAGGCTGGAGTGGAAACTCTGGAACCTCAGAGGAGTTCGGCCTCCTTAGGCAAAAGTGGGTGACACAGAAGCCATGAGATACGGAAAGGTCCCTGGAGGAGGCTTCCAGAGGTAATCTAGAGTCTTGCTACTCAACACAGGGTCCTGGCCATCAGCAAGGAATCGCTGAAAAATTCAAAATCTCAGTCCTTCCCCAGACTTAGTAAATCCAAATTTACTAGGTCTAAGAGTCGGACACACTGAGCGACTGAACTGAACTGAACTGACCAGAACTGAACAAATCCTAACAAATTCAAATTTGTTAAAATTTGCATTTCAACAAAGTCCCCAGGAGACTCATATGCAAATTACTAATGGACAAGCACTGCCTTGATGGAGTTTCTTTACAAGTGCAGTGGCCACAGGAAAAGAAGCATCCAGATATAGCAGAGAATAAGCCCACTGGTTTCACAAACCCACAGGCAGGACCTCAACTATAGTCATTACTTATCATCACAATTATTTACAGCAGTAATAGCAGCAGTTTACATATGTATAATGGCTTAGAGTAAAAAGATCGATGCCTCTATATTCCCTTGATTTAAGACTAAGCCTATTATTTCCACTTTGTGGATACAGAAAACTAAGGCTCAGAGAGACTGAATAATCAAATATGAGGTCCCCCTAAAATGACTCTTTGAAACTATACCTCAAAAATTGATCTTCAACACAGAAGCCTAAATTAAAGCTATTTTACTCTACTACAGGTTCCTTTATAAGTACATGGTTTCTCATTAACTTGTACTAAATTGATCAGTAGAAAAGATCAATATTTTGATCTTAAAATATTAAGATCTTAATACAATACTAAAAATAATATTTTTTTAAAGCAATGCAGGCTTTTTGCTTTTAAGTCCAAAGTAATAAAGGTACAGAAATGATTTTTTTTTTTTTTTTTTAAGAAAAATCACAAGAATTCAGGTCCAACTTAAGCACTAAGCAGTCACCTTTGGGCACTGTAAATTGATACAAAGGTGCTCTGGGTAGCCCTGGTCCTTTTCCAGTGCTGTTTTCAGAGTCTGTAGGACTGTTGTTTGGACCTCCTATAGCTTATGTTGCTATCCCCAACTCCTGGCAGAGTGCCTGCAGAGAGAAGAGGTTAGTAAGTGTCACTGAATGAACAGATGCAGAGACTGATAAACAACAAGGGAATGTGACACGGTCCAGGGCCAAAGGAATCTAAGACCTGGGCTCCCTGCTCCCCCTACTGTGGAGAGATCAGAAGGTTCTGGAAGGGATGTGGCTTCCATGTCAGCAAGCAAACTCTTCCTCAAGTAGCTAGTGTAATTTCTCTAAGTCCAGACATTCAGACAGAAGCAGGGAAAAGAACAGGAAGTCCTTCCAATGGAATCCATTGGCAAGACTGATTTGTGTGATCTGTTTTTGATAAATGGGATAGTAAGTCTGTGCTTTGCTGAACACGTCTGTTATCATGCACCTGTATGTCCATCCCATCTCTAGACATTTCCCTCCCTTTCCCTTCTTCTATCTCTTGTACCTCCCTCATTTCCTTCTATCTTTTTTCTGTCTTTCTTCTAAGAGAAGAGTTTGCACAAAGAATTCCAATTTTCTCATGTCTGAGGCAGAAAAAAAGAAATTTATATGTGTATTATCCACCTGAATTATTAATAGCCAGGAAGGGGAGAGAGAATTTCCAGGCAGGTGAGTTGCTGTTGGTGGCTGATGTGGCCTGGAATTGTGAGAAGGGTGGGTGTGGATGGGAGACATGAGCTCTGAGGTCAAGAGCTGTGAAAAGCTCTGTTTCCTGAGGTTTGAACTGACCCCCAGAGTCCACCTGCGGCTCCAGGCAGCCTCCAGATGAGGGCACACTACCCCGCCCCATTTCCACAGTCCCCTCCATACTCTCTCCCTTCTGCCGAACCTGACCCCTTGCTAGACCCAAATCTGAACCCCTTCTAAGAGCCATTCTGATCCAAGCCTTTGTTCTTACTATTTCTGGAATGTCTTCTTTGCTCTACATACATCTTTTTTCTGTTGTTTGTTTTGGACACTATGCTTTATAATCACTAAGTTCATTGATTTTATCCCATTATAATTTTGTGAGGCAAGTATTGACATTGTTCCCATTACTTTTAATCACTAATCTTTGTTTCAAATGTGTCACGGTATGGTGTAACCACATATTCAACGTCAGTCTTTCTAACAACTAAATCACTGACTCCTGGAGATGAAGAACATGCTTTCTTTTCACTGTTTTCCCTGTCTAGGACAAAGCCATGGCTAGCGCTCAGCAAACGTTTTCGCAGTGTGATACATTTTTTTTCCTAGAGGTGGACTAGAGACAGGGTAAGAGCTCAGGTCTAGGCTGTGCTGTGCTACGCTTAGTCGCTCAGTCGTGTCCGACTCTGTGCAACCCCAGGTACTGTAGCCCCTCAGGCTCCTCTGTCCAAGGGGATTCTCTAGGCAAGAATACTGGAGTGAGTTGCCATGCCCTCCTCCAGGGGATCTTCCCAACCCAAGGACTGAACCCAGATCTCCCACATTGCAGGCAGATTCTTTACCATCTGAGCCACCAGGGAAGCCCCAAGTCTAGGTTGAGGTTAGTCAAATCAGGCTTCTGTGACCTTTGGATTCATGACCATCTAGGGCTTGGTCCTTAGCTGCTCTGAGTCTTGGTTTCCTACCTCTATATCCATCTCCATCTTTTACTAGACAGTGAACATCAGGGAGACAGGAGCAGTGTTAATTCTTCAATCTACCCCCTTTCACTGTCTCCAAACAGCATCTAACTGAGTGTCCAGCCATTAGGCATCAAGTTGACTATTCAGTGAATGAATGAATGTTCACAATTCTCTATGCATCTGCCTCCCCATTTAAAAAAAAATGGAATTAAAAGGAAAACATGCCACTTAACTGTTATGGGGAGAGAGACACAATTACACTATGTTATGCATACAGAAAACTAAACAATGAGACTGGAAAGAGTGACAAAGGATATTGAAAATAGAAATCAAGGTTGGGAACTTACCAAGACCCTGTCTATGGAAAATGTGAATGCTCTCTGGAACTTTTCCAACCCAGTCCCTGAATATGTAACACACTTCCAGAAGATCTTACTCGGATGTTAACATCCCATTAGCAGAAAAAAAAGGGGAGTACTGTATATGTTTTAGGTTCAGAACACAGTCTATTTCTGGGTTTGCAACTGAGGTGCTGAGACACTTCAAAAAAGGGCAAAGACTGAAGAGCATGCAGTTAAATTAGACTGGAGTGAAGCAGTGAAATAGGACATTAACCCACTTGAAGACCCTTGAGGCCTCCAGCCTTTCCCCTTGGATAACTTTGAAAGGCATCCAGTGAGTTCCAATTTGGGCAGGGGTTTGTTTATTCTGCTTGGTTCAAGTCAGGGCTACAGATCCCTAATGGTTTTCATGTCCCTAAAGGTTTTCCACATTTGGGCAAGATCTATGCTTTATGGAAGCCCAACGAGGCCCTGCTCCCAGCCCCTGGGGCTGTGCAGTCTGCATCAAGACCAGTCAAAACCCCAAACTCTGAGAGAAGTTTAGCAGCGTATATCCCTTGGCTCAAGTGTGGGGATTTTTACAATGCTGCTGTGTCATAGTAAAATGCCTCCATTCTTAACCAACTGTAATTTTTATTACCTTTTCATTTTTCTCCCTGTGATGCTAAATTTTCAAGACCAATCTTTTTTCCTGTAAGCACTGCCCTGGGCCAACATAAACTACATGTGTTCACACTGGCTTCTGGCCCTTTATTTTGAGCACACTATTCATGATCCGGGAATATCCATGCAGGTTTGTGATTACGACTCTCCTTCCTTCCGAGGGTGTCCTACCTCGAGACTCTTGACCTTTGTTGGTCTTTCCTTCCTAAAACTCAACCTGCTTTAAGAGCCTGTGATGGCTCTCTAATGCTTTAGGTCCAAATTTTTCCCTTGTTTTCTCCAAATTGTGACCACATCTACCAATTTCGCCTTATGCCTCCTTGTATCCCCCCCCCCCCCCCCACCATGAGATCTTGACTGAGAATCACTTCCTCATTCTCACCCTTTACTTTATCTCACATATTTTTCTTGCCTGAGACCCCTTGCTTGAATGAGACCCCTCTCCCCCATTTCCAAGCAGAAACTGGTTCACAGAAGACATCCCTGCTTCCAGTCCAGCCCCCTAAACCCAAGAACTGAAATTCTCCCTGGCATACCACCCAGGGCACCCAAAAGAAGATGTCTGCAGGGCCGGGCAGGTAAGAAAATGAGCCCCAAGCTGGGAGGGAGACAACCCAGCGGTGGGGTTGGGGTGGGTAGGTATGGGGGCGGTGGGCTGAGCTGGTGCATCTTGCTTGGAGGCAAGTGTATGGATCAGGGCCAGCGCAAGGGGCCAGGGGAGAATGGGGCCCAGGGGTGCCAAAAAAGATAGAACTCTACATTTTAACGCAAAATTTCCCTAATTTAAAAAAATATCGAAGCTGTCAAGGAAAAAGCCACATGGCCTGGATTTGGCCCGCCAGGGAGTTTTTGCTTCCTTGGTTAAAGCAAGACACTGCTGTGACTCAGGACTCAGTGAGTCTGGCCTGGAGTGGAGGAGTGTTAACAGTCCCCTTGGGCCTGCGGGGGGTGGGGGGGGCTCATAATCTTCCTTCCTAGTCCACACCACAAACCTTTCTTCTAAACTTCTTGGAATACAGTTCCCAGGAAGTAGACAGAGCTGGGTTACTAGGTTATTTGTCCTTTGCCTGCCTCCTCAGAACAACCACAGAGTACTAAGGCTCATCTGAGCTGTAGCTTTCTTTCAGAGTACCCTTTATTCTCTGATTCAATGTCCTTGGTTTTTTTTTTTTTTTTTTTAATTTTTATTTTTTTAGTTTGTTTTGCTTTACAATACTGTATTCGTTTTGCTACACATCGACATGAATCAGCCACGAGTGTTTTTAAATGCTAACATTTTTATCTGGGTATGAAGAGAGCTAGAGTCATCGCAAGCTGATTTTTGTCTGAATCATCCTTTTGAAAGAGAAATCCTAGTGTGTCCCTTCTTCTGTTTGAAACTTGGTTTTCCATGGCTCCCAAGGATACAGACAGGGGCCCTTAACTAGAGTCTGTACTTTTTGGCAGCTTGCTTTATGGCTTAGCTTCTTCTCAGGTAAAAAATATGAGTTTTAAATTAGATTTTAAAAAAAACAACAAAAACTTGTCAGAGTGTCTGGCTCACCGTGAGCACCCAATACCTGCTAGCCTTTGTCATTCTGAGTTCTCCAGACTTTCTTGAGAGGGAACCCTCCAGATCTCAACTGTCCACTCAAACTTCAAACCTGCCCATACTCCTGGCTGTCTTGGGGCCTTGGCAAATGATTACTTCTGTCTGGAACATTCTTCTTGCTCCCCTTCCCTTAGATAACTAAGGAGAGCCTTTAGCCTTACATGGAAGCCTTCTCTGCTTGGGTCAAATCTCCCTTTTAGAGGCTCAGCTTGCACATGGCCCTTTCCCTGGTAGCATGCACCACGGCCACAACTTGTCATTCATTTTTGTAATTATTTGATTCCCTACTGGTCTCTAAGTTCCATGTGGGTGGGTACAATGTCTGTTCTATTCCTGGTGGTGAAGGTGAAGTCGCTCAGTCGTGTCCGACTCTTTGCGACCCCGTGGACTGTAACTACTAGGCTTCTCCGTCCATGGGATTCTCCAGGCAAGAATACTGGAGTGGAGGGTATTTAATAATATTTGGAAGATAAATGAATTTCTACCACCAGCGGCCTGTCCTTGGCATGTGTGGGGGTATGATGACTGAGAAGAGGGCATTCCCCCAAATACAGAGAGGGAATATAGACCTCTCTGTCAGTGCGAGGGCTGTGGAATGGAGGTGGCTTCATCTCTTTGCTCAGGAAAGACTCCAGACCCTTCAAAGCAGGGCTAATGCAGAGAATTGGGGTCACTCCCTTCCCCCTTTTCTCTTTTCTCAACAACAGCACAGGTCCACTTTGCAGAGATAAGACCCTCAAGTGCACTTGTCAATTGGCTCAGGGGTTCGAGGACACATAGAGCAGTGACAGAAACAGGCCAGAGAGAAGTCCTTCCATGGCTGTCTGCCTCAACATGGGCCAGGGCAGGACTCTCTCCCTCAGAGGCCAAGGGGATCAAAGGCTTAAATATTCCTTGTGTGGCTCTCAGACGGTCTGACTTCTGCCCTGGACCTCCAGTCACAGATTGAGCAGGACGGGGACGAGCCCAAGCGAGTTTTGTAAATGACACTTGAAAAACAGTCATCGCTGGTAAGTTAACTCTGGATGGTGATGCTCGTGGGTTCGAACCAGATGGTTTCAAATTTCGTTCCTGGTTTTAGTATGGGGAATTGTATGTTATCTTGAGTTGTATGTAGGTATTCATTTACTTATTTTTTCACTCAACAAATATTTTCTGAGACATCCTCTCCCGTTTGGTTGATTCTGTGCTATGACTACTCAGCCATAGATGGGAAGATCCTTCCACCCACCCCTACAGGTTCCCATAATAAAGAATGCTGGAGATGTCTTAAAAGTCCTGGGAGGAGTACAGGGAAAGGAGGCAGCAGGTACACAGAGAAGAGATCAATTTTGTAGTCTGGATGGACTTGCAATCAAATTGGGGGTTCTATGTTATATTTATGTATGTACACGAGCGCGCGCACACACACACACAGGCCAGTACAGGGTGAAATGTGAGTGGGAGTTAAAACTGTAGGGTTTCCTGCTGGTTAAGAACTTGGGTTGGGGATCAGAGAGACTTGGAGACCAAACGCAGGCTTTGCCCCTTTAAGCCCCGTTAAAGGTTTTAGTTCTCGACTTGGTAGTCCATAAACTCAGATCCTGTGCCTTGCCAGAGTCTCTGAAACTTTTTATACTCTCAGTTTCCCTCCATGTTTCCAGATCATCCACAAAAATATCTGCTTGAAATGGATTTTAGACCAGTCTGCTTTCTAATGCACAAGTTAAGTGATTCTGGGTGTGAATAGGGGTAAAATACCCATGACTGTTAGCAACGGTGTTTCTGGTAAATGTAAATTCACAAGGAGAGCCTCAGAGGGGCTGAAGCAACCATTTGTTCAGGCCATCATAGAATCATTTGTTATTACAATGAAATAGAGAGTAAAAAGGCTTAAAATGCCAAATATGTACATATTTCCAGCTGGCAAAACATTTTATACTTTCCAGAAGATGGCAAAATCTTCTGTTAGAGTTTAGTCCATTGAAAACCAAACATTCTTAAAATGTCCACTTACAACTTTAACTGTACTAGTAATTTCTTGGTTTTAAGACTCAATTCCGACAGAAGTTTAAATAATGACTCAGACTGTCCTGAGATCTCTTTTTTCCTCTTAAATATTTGCTACTGACCCACATGTTATTATAAACAAATTATAAGTATATTCCACTATGTTCTATAAATGTTCCCATGGACAAGAATTTTCCTAGCTCATTTAAGTGAGGTTTTTGTCCTTTAAAAAGGTAAACAATTTAAAAACACTCTAAAGGATTAGTTACATGTATTGAAACATTTAATTTTATTGTAAAGAGTAATGCATCTTCATAAAAACGTACAAACTCTGACTTGAACACTAAATTTTATACCAATCTTAGTAGACATGGTGCCCATTCCCAGCAATAAATCCTTAGTGTCTTTTCTACTCTGGAGGGAACAGAGATGAAACCAGCAAAAAACGGACTAAAACAACAGAAGCATCATAAAAGAGGTGAGAGCTTGTTTTCCTTAGTTACATAACATGTTCACATTTCTCCAAGCTCTTAAGTGATTTTAGAAACCTCAGACTTGACTCAAGTTGGTACAGGGACCCTCTGAGCCCCTATATCCTATTTTTATCTCCTCTATAACATTTATTACCATCTGAAAATTGCAAGGATGTTTGTCCATCTCCTGCACTATCAGGTAACTTCCTTGAAAGTTAAGACTTTGTCTTATTCACTGTTTTATCCTCAGGGCCTAGCACAGTGCTTGTCGCATAGAAGATGCTCAACAAATGTTTGTTAAATGAATTCATGAATGATCTGATGCATGAATCCTAAGGAAAACCTTACAAAGGGGCAGACTCCAACCTCTAGATACCTCCTTTCAAGTGCCCTGTAAGGATGTGAGGGCGATTTGGTTGTGACATCTGTCACCCCACTGATCGCCAGGGTTGATTCTGCCGATCTGGCTGGCCAGGCGGGTGTCCCTTCCTCCCTCACCACTCCATGTGCGTCCCTCCCAAAGCTGCACACTCGGTCAAAGAGGATGACCATCCCCGATAGAGGAGGACCGGTCTTCAGTCAAGGGTATATGAGTAGCTGCCCTCCCCTGCTAGAAGCTCCAAACAAGCTCTCAAGTGTCCTGTAAGATACTACTTGTCTGAGTCCAGAGCCAGGGAAACCTGGAGGTTTGTGTGCATCTAAGAATGAGCTAAGAGCAGAGCACCTGAATTAAGAACAGTGGAAGGCTGGCATTTCAAGGGGCTGGTAAGGGTGGCAGCAATCATCACTGCTACCCTCATCATCCTCAGCATCACATCATCAACCTAACATTTACTGAACAGAGACGCCAGATACTTTGCTCAGTTCTTTATACACATTATCTCATTTATTCCTCAGAACACCTCTGTGAAGTTGTCAGTTTTATTCCTGATTTACGGTGGCAGGCACTAAAGCCTAGAAAGTAAAGTCACCTATTCAAGATGGCATAGCATTGAAATGAGACTCAAACCCAAGATAGAATGACGTTCCTAGTCAATTTCTTTTAACCATGAAGCAATTAACAGGACAAAGAGAACCCCTGTCCCCCTTCTCATCTGAATGTGAGCCCCAAATGGCTACAGAAACAGTATCATTGGAAACAAGGGGCTTGAATCCATCAAAGTTTGCACACAGGCTCCAAATGCCTCTTTTTAACCATTAGTTACATAGTATGGACGAGAACATCAACATTCAAACAGTATAAATGCGTAGGAGGTGACAAGTAAAAGGCCTCTCTTGGAGGCAACCATTTTTGCATGATTCTGTGCCTATTCTTTGACAGTTATCTTTTAACTGTAAAAAAGATTTTGGGGATTTCCCTGATGGTCCAGTGCTTAAGAATCTACCTGCCAATGGAGGGGATATGGGTTCCACACCTGGTCTGAGAACTAAGGTTCCACATGCCTCGGGGCAACTAAGACTCATGCAGTCTAACTACTGAAGCCCAAATGTCGCAGAGTCTGTGCTCCACAACAAAAGAAATCACCGCAATAAGAAGCCCGAGCATGCGCTACAACTATAATAGCTCCACAACTAGAGAAACCCGCATGCAGCAACAAAGACCCAACCCAGCCAAAAATAAATAAATAATAAAAGTTCAATTTAAAGATGAAAAGATTTGCATCTCATTAAAAAAATATATATATTCCCTTCCCTTTCAAGAATAGTGTATTTAATCACCTTGATGGAAGATGAAAAATTTGGCCCATTCTCATCAGTGCAAATTACATCTTTTTAGTTTTATTTTTCTGTTGATAACTTATTGTCTCAGCTTTAAATACTATTTTTCCTGTGCTTTATTTTTTTATTTATTTTTAATTGATTTAAATACTATTCTTAATCCTCTCTCTTTATATTTCAATTTAAATGTATTTCTTAACTCCCCCAAGGTTGTCCAACTGCTTTTTCTCCTTCTCTAAACCTTCCTTTTCCAAAATCAGTACAATGATTTCTTATTCCAGGTTGTTTGGGGGGAACATTTCTTACTGACATTGAAAAGTCATATTTTAAGACTTCTTGATTTAAAATAGTTATATGAGTTCAGTGTTATATGCAATAAGCAAGCTTTGGAGGAAAGGAATCTAGTTGTTTTTTTGGGTACAGAGTTTCAAATAACTATCTTGCAAATGGTTTTCTGAAACATGACCCACTCTAAGTTTCTGGAACTAGGACTTGGTATTTTTATGATCAGTTCAAATACTGGGATGAGATGGTTGGATGCCATTACCGACTCAAAGGACATGAGTTTAAGCAAGCTCCAGGAGTTGGTGATGGACAGGGAAGCCTGGCATGCTGCAGTCCATGGGGTCACAGAGTCGGAACATGACTGAGTGACTGAACATGACTGAGTGACTGAACTGAACTGAATAAATACAGGAAGTCCAAGTGACTGACTGGGGTTGCTTTCCTCACCAGTCATCTTTCTGAATTTAGTGTTAGGATTTAACCAACCCTTAACTTCTTGATTTCCTGATGCAATGGGAAGGATAGATGAGCATATGATCCAATAATTCAATTAACTTTTACCAGCACTGGAAGGATGTACTATTAGTGGTAACAACAAGCAACAGTTTTGTGCACTGTACAAAGGTCTGTACCCAAGTGGAAGAAAGACTTCAGTCTACATGCTGTGCAGTGAATGATGTATGTGGGGATGAGGCTTCATCTCTCTGGAGAGAGTGCAGAGGGGGCCTTTTTGTAATTTTTACAGATTACAATGGGCCAGCAGTAACCAACACTGCCTTAGCAATGCTGTCGTTCAGTTGCTCAGTTATGTATGACTCTTTTCGACACCATGGACTGCAGCATGCCAGGCCTCTCTGTCCCTCCCCATCTCCCAGAGTTTGCCCAAGTTCATGTCCATTGCATCAGTGATGCCGTCCAGCCATCTCATCCTCAGACACCTTCTTCTCCTGTCCTCAATCTTTCCCAGCATCAGGGACTTTTCCAATGAGTCAGCTGTTTGCATCAGATAACCAAAATACTGGAGTTTCAGCTTGAGCACAGCCCTTCCAGTGAGTACTCAGGGTTGATTTCCCTTAAGATTGAGTGGCTTGGTCTCCTTGCTGTCCAAGGGACTCTCAGGAGCCTTAGCAATGCCTCCTCCTAAATGCCTCCAGTTCTCACTACTCTTTCCTCACATCCACCTTCCACACCAGGCATTCTCACCTGAAGTATCAGAGATTCAAGCTATTCCCCTCCCCCGTTGGTCATGCCTCGTAGCTTACAGTATCTTAGTTCCTCAACCAGAGATTGAGCCTGGGCCCTGTGCAGTGAAATCATGGAGTCCTAACCACTGAACTGCCAGGGAATTCCTGATCAGAGACTCTTGATTTGGTAGGTTTGGGATGAAGCCAAGGAAAGCTATTTTGTGGACACTCAGGCTAGATGATTCTGATGCAGGTGGGCTAAAGATGATGCTTTGAGCAGCCCCACTCCACACTGCAGCCAGATGGATCTTTCTAAAGGATCTGATCACATCACATCCTCCCTTAGAACCCTTCTGTGTCTCTCCTACTTACAAGGTAGAATCCAAGCTCTTTATCATAAATTACAGCCCCCTGGAGACCTATTTTCTTGCCCCATACCTTCCTATTTACTTCCTGTGCACCTCAAACTTTGGCCATAACAGCATGGTAGACCAGCAGTCCCTGAACACATTGTGCTTTTTCCTGTCTCAAGCCTTTATATCTGGGTGCTCTGTTTCCTCTTCCAGTTACCATTGGCTCCTCTATCTGTCCCTAATGCTCACAGGGGAGTTTCTTTCATCAGTCAACACCCCAGGTCTCTATTCCAACCCACCAGATCTCTCTTCACAAAGCCCGGCTAGGATCCACTATAGAAAGAAAAGGAGATTGTGTTTTTATGGGGTAGCAAGTGAGGAGTAAATGGGCTGATACAGTTAAGGGGGCTCTGGACCCCCAGAGGCAAGAGGTGTCTGAAGAAGAAGGGAGAAGAGTTCAGACAGGGAGCAAGGAAGGCCCTGGAGATAGCTCTGTAACCATTCCAGGACCTTGTGCTGATAGACCTTCTGAGACACTGAAAATAACTTTTGTACCAGCTTGGAAACTTACTGAATGTATCTGCATTTTCATCTGGTATGAGCCTGATATGTTAGTGCAGGCCACAGTGAAAATTAGTGCCTTCTTTGGTTCTAAAATTATCTCATTCAATTAAATGTGATAAAGAGCAATGATCACATGTTCCTTGATTCTGTGAACACATCTGCCCCTGGAATCCGTGAAAGTTTATGGACTGTCTGTTCTGTGCCTGGTCCTGTGTCAGGCAAGATGCTCATGGGAGAGGAGGATGAATATTAGAGACTGAGACCAGAAAAATCCATAATCAATTAAAACAAAGCAGAAATGGACAGTGCCATTGGAGAGCTGCAAACATGTCTGCATCACAGCTGTGACCACAGGCCCTGGAGAAGCTACACACACTGACTAGTTGTATGACCTTAGGCAAGTCATTTAACCTCTGTGAGCTTTAGTCTCCTAGCACTAATAATTTCTTCCTTACAGGATCTCCAAGAAAGAATTGTTGTAGTTTCCTAGCACTGCCCTAACAAAATACCACCACTGGATGGTTTAAAACAATAGAACTTTGTTTTCAGTTCTAGAGGCTAGAGGTCCAAAAGCAAGGTGTTGGCAGGGCCATGCTCCCTCTTATCCTCTAGTAAGAATTTTCTCCTGTCTCTTTCTAGTGGCTGCTGCTGGCTGGCAGTCCTTGGCATTCCTTGGTTTGCATGCATCACTCTGATCTCTGCCTCTCGTATCACACGGTGTTCATCCCAACACGCTCTGCCTGCCTGTTTCTTCTTTTGATAAGGAAAACCATTCACTGGGTTTAGGGCCCATTCTAACAGAAAACAACCTCATCTTAATGCAATTATATCTACAAAGATATTACTGCCAAATAAAGTCCCATCATAGGATCTAGGGTTTGAACTTCAATGTATCTCTTTCAAGGGACACAAGTCAACCCCAAAGGACTACATGAAATAATGCAGATAAAGGACTTGGTGCATTGGCTGAAACACAATAAGACTCAACAGGCCGCCTGAGTTCAAGTACAGACTTACCCATGCACTCTCAAGCAAGTTTCTTCATATCTCTGGGCCTCAGTTTCCTCATTAGTAAATAGTACCTCTCTCATTGGATCATTGAATGGTTTTCAATGAAGTCAAACACATGAAGCAATCAGAGTAATACCTGGCACCCAGCAAGAACTAAAAAAATATTCACAACTATTACTATGATTCTAATTCCAATCCTTCCCTATGCTCAACTTTCTCTTTACAGATGGGAGAGTTTACAACTTCAGATATAACAGTAATAAGGATGTCAGCTTGGAAAAGTTTTCTTAAAAAGTTAGTTGCTCTGCTTGACCCTCCTCCTCCCCCAAAATACACTTGATTGTTTTGACTCAAGAAGCATCACGTCTCTGGTAATATTTGAGGCTGATGACTTCATGCTGCTCTGGAGCCTTGGAGATATTCCCCCTTGTTATAAGCAGGGGTGTGGAGTCACACTCGTCAGAAATACTGCGCAGGTTTAGGTCACATCTAGACATCAAGTCACACTCCTGGATTATGCCTGGCCACATGTATCCCAAGGCAGAGGGCTTTCGTCCTGCACCCACCAAGCTTCCTGGCCCCATGAACTACAGACCCCACTTCCACTGACTAGCCTTGAACTTTGTGAATCTTTTTAGGGTGGCAGTAAGGGCTACTTCAGTAAACCTGAAACCTATTACTACATTTTCACTGAAGTGAGAAGTATTATCTTACAAGTTGAAGGCTTCCAGATGTGATCTTTCCATTCTTCTCTGAGGTGACACCGCCCTAGACAATAGTGGGCACTGAATAAATACTTCTTAGTTGGTTAACAGGTATAAAAACATACCCCAACTTGGATTAAAGCATACTTTAACATCAAGAAAATAATTTCAAGGTCACAAAACTAGTAAGTCAGATTTAAATACACTTAAATCTTGGAATTAGAACCATGGAGACGTCTTCTCTTGCCTGGTAGGCATGTAAAGCGTAATTGTTTTGATTATGAGGAATCAACCAAGAGAGCCTTCATAAACCAAATTATTTATGAGGTACAGTCACATAGTTCAAATGTGTGTGCCTATATTCCTATTAGGTCTTCCTATTTTTATACGCAAAGGTATTCACTTTAGAAAAAGACACAAATAGCATATACTTATTGCAGTAGAAGAAAATAATTTGAAAATTATTAGACCTTTCTATCAGAAACAGAATATTCCCCATTTTCAAATAAGAATATTACATCTGCAGAGCACTTTTTCTTTTCATGTGAAAGTGAAAGTGTAAGTCGTTCAGTCACGTCCAACTCTGTGACCCCATGGACTATAGCCCGTCAGGCTCCTCTGTTCATGGAATTCTCCAAGCAAGAATACTGGAGTAGGTTACCATGCCCTCCTCCCCTCCTCCAGGGGACCTTCCCGAACCAGGGATGGAACCCCGGTCTCCTGCATGCAGATTTTTAACTATCTGAGACACCAGGGAAACCCTTTCTTTTCATATTAATATTCTATTTATAGTCTATCTATGATGAATAACTTTATTTATTAAGAAATACTCTATACATACACACACCCAAACTGGTTAAAAAATGAGCATTTCCTACTACATAATTTAAATATGGGTGACTATGCTTTGTCCGAGTTACATGTAAATATTTAATCCTTTGATTTACAAACTTAGGAACAAGCTGATACAAAATGCACACTTGAAAACAGCCCCCTTATATTTAAAAATCCTCTTCCTTATCACTATTTTGTTTTTTTTTTTTACTTTTGCTATTTCAGTGCTTTGAAGTGACGTGAAGTGAAGTTGCTCAGTCGTGTCCAATTCTTTGCGACTCCATGAACTATAGCCCACCAGGTTCCTCAGTCCATGGAATTTTCCAGGCAAGAGTACTGGAGTGGGTTGCCATTTCCTTCTCCCATTACTATCAATTACCTCATTCCTTTCTCTCCCTTTTGACTTAATCTTGCTTTTGTGATTTTTAGTAGGGAGTACATTGGAAAAAAAAGAAAAGTAGGCAATGGATTTAGAAACGTCTTTCTGATTACTGAAGTCCAGAACTCTTTTGGCTGCCACTGCTTTATAGAGTTGGTCCTGGGATTCTAGAAAGGTTAATGGGGAGGAGGAAAAGGGGAATTAGATGGGAAGCAGAAAGATCTTGACTGTACTCAACTAGTGGAAATCCCTGATAGGATGGAGTAAGTTCTCCATTTTCCATATAGTAAACCCTTGCTGATTGATGCTTCATATTAGAAAATGTTTCTCATTATTTGGCAAACTTTCCATTGAGCAGACAGACCATCCTCACTGGTCCTGAAGGCAGAAAACCAGGAATGAACTGACTGTCAGCTGATTTTCTAGAGCTACTCGTACCACTGGAGGGGTGCAAACTGATGAAGATGTTGGAGAGTTAGAAGAATCTTGTAGACTGTGGCAATGCTGCAGAGCTGAAGAATTCTGGCCAATCAACCCTGACACTATCAAGTCCTGACTTGGGAATGCCCTGTGAGTAATGAAGAAATTGGTTGGACACTTTCTCTTCCTATTCTCACCTACTACAGGCAGCTCCAACCCTCATTTTGTAATTATAACCACTTCCAGGAGACAAGTTGACTTGGGGCCACCTGGAAAGCTGTCTTCACATTTCTTTTTCACAAACTTGGTTCTTTCTAACATCTTAATGGCCTGGCACTAAAGACTTGCATAATGTGTTCCTCCTGTTTAAATCCTTTGATTTGTGAGTGTGTGTGAATTTGTGTAAAAACATATAGCAAAATTTAGCATCTTAACCATTTTTAATGCAGCTGAGTTGTATTGAGTAAATTCATATTGTTACACAATTATCACCATGATCCATCCTCAGAATTTTTCATCTTGCAAAATGAAACTTTGTACCCATTAACAGTAACTCCACATCCAAACCCTCCCTCCACCAGCCCCTACAACCACAGTTCTACTTTCTGTCTGGATGCTTTGGACTATTCTAAGCACCCCACACAAAAGGAATCACATAGCGTTTGTTTTTCATCCTCCTCCCCCCCCCCCCCCGCCCCC